>JAODAL010018168.1:0-75519 GCA_025379985.1 Phyllomedusa bahiana
TTAAATGAACAACAGGACAGGCTTGATCCCTTGGGAAATATTCAATGTGCTGTGAGCAGATACCCATTAAAATGTATATACAGCTGCATTGGACGCACACTGGACTTCAGATCCAATACCCCACAAAATCAGAAATAGAACGTTAAGAGAAGCAGTCTCTAAGACAAGCGAGAACACCCCAAAAAATCGCTGTATAAAAATAGTTTTCAGTAAGAGCTATTACAAGCAGTCGCGGCAGCACCTTCCCTAATCAGTACAGTGAGAGCGGTAGGGAGCTCCCAGCGTCGCGCCGGACTTATATAGTGCGGGGTGACGTCACAGAATCCCGCCGGTCTTGATTGGCTTCATCATTGCACGTCATGCAGGCTATGCCCTTCTTCCTCCCAAGTGGCTTTACCCCATGAAACCCAAATGTGCTCGCACCCATTTTATCAATGAAAAGCACACTTCGTTCACCCAAAATACCCCAAACTTCGACTTCGTTCAGAGCCGAAGTTTTCCTGAAATTCTAAACGAATTCCACTTCGTTAGAATCAATTCGCCCATCTCTAGTTTTATCTTACATGCTATATACTTTTTATATACTATTTTAGCATCTTCTATCCTTGCTGTTTGCTTACTATTAGTACATGTATTCTCCTGTGTATCAATTTAGTTAGTTTGCTAGATTTTCAAGACTGATAGAAGCACTTCTTATATCATTCACTGCCACAGGAAATGTGAACTGCATAATGTGCTAATTATACTGATTATTATTCCTTACTGATATAGTATAATTGTACTTTCCATGATGCTATGAATTAACATTTACATAAAGCACGTGGATAAAAACTTGCAGAAAACAAGACAGTGCAGTCGGATATGCATTTGACAGGGATAAAAAAGATATGAATATAGAAAACAGAGCCCTACTTGTGGGACCTTACCAACTACATTGTATAAGGGGTAAATACAGCTTACAAGATGGGGAACATAATGTATTATAATAAGACAAACTGCAAATTACTTTGTAATAATGTGCAAATATAAAACATGGTTCACTTAACTCAGTTTTCCTCTTTTTCTTTAACAATATTTCCAAGCAAAAAATGTATTATTTTTTAGCATGACCTGCAGCAATTTCTTTTTAATTAAAAGTATTCATTAAATATACTGTAGTATGATGCTTCCTCTGTAAAGAATTTGTATAAGGGGAATATCTCTCCATGGGGAGAGCACCATATAAGTGTGTGGAGTTTTGAGATTGCCTTTCCTTTTTGCCCTACACTAAGCATCTGATATGCATATGAGATGCATATCAGATGCTTAATGGAGGGCAAAAAGACAATCTCAAAACTCCACACACCTAAATGGTGCTCTCCCCAAGGAGAGATATTCCCCTTTCTGAGCAACTCATTGCCTCCCACAGCCCAAACCAGTATCACCCTTCTCTACACTGGTGAGGGGCAAAACCCTGAAACAGCTGTATGTAGATGAGTGATACTGGCTTGGCTAATATCCCTTTTGCTTCTTAAAGATTCAGTGAGTCAGAAACAAATTCAGGAATTTTTACATCCAATAGAAGGATTTATTTTTAGTTTTTTTCCAAAATGCCTAAGAATGTGTATAGGCAGACAAGTAAAAGGGCAGCTTTTTAATTGTAAGTTAAAATTGTGAGGCAATGCCTGCCCCAAAATGAACATGTGAAAATAATTGATAAAGATGACATTCAAAAACATTACATTGAACATTTCACTCTAAACATGTTTAATAACATAGCATAAACAGGGGCCCAAATGTAACCTTTTTACATTGTACGTTCAAAAAGTCCTTTTTCTCATTAAATTAAAGTGCTATGTTAACTGAAACCTGAGCTAGTAGAAATATTAAAGTAGGTTTTGGAACCAAAAGCAGCACATCATTACCAATCCACAATTTTTTCACTGAATCTACCCACAATTTAAGTAGTTCAAGACCAGGCCATTTTCCACACTCATGATCAGGCATGTTTAAATTGCACAGTAAATGCGCTTTTGACAAATATAATTCTTTCTTGTTCTTGATTCTTTAAATTCTTTTTTGCGTTGTTTTCTGTGATACATGTTTTTTTTTTGTAATATCAAGGACGAATGTAAAAAAAATACATAATTCTGGATGTTTTTCAGGTTTTCCCTTTATTCAATAGCTAATATACCACTAAATTAAGGGCGACATGTATAAACTTGGTGCCTACTCAATAGTGCTATAGAGGAGTACAGAACAGGAAGTGTCAGACTGTTATTAGTCCTAGTGCTCAAAGTGAAAACTGCAGGTGTAGCGGTCAGGCGAAACAAAGTCCCCAAAGCCCCAACCCGACACCAGGGGGGATCCTCTTTATCACTGAGGGATTGGTTAGGGAGGACCACGCCGGGGAGCAATTTAAAGGGGGCCCCCTGGTCTTCACCAGAGTCCGCCGCAAAGGGGGATGGACTTTGCTACGGGACCCCCAGTCGCTCCCCCTGACGTGGCCTGCGGTGACAGCCGAGGGCGGACAGGAATAAGGCGGTGGTAACGGGAACAACAGGAAACAGTCAGCAAGTACAGGAGGAAAAACTTTACACATAGCAGGAACCGCAGGATACAGAACAGGTGAAAATCGGGACTGGCAGGTCGGACGGGGACGACACACAGGTCGGAAAGCGGGACAAAGGGAGGATGGTCAGAAGCTCAGGTGGGAAAGCGGGGTCGGACCAGCAATCGGGTTTTTTAAAACCCCCAACAGCAACCTGAGATGCGGAGGAGCTCAAGAGGACTCGAAATGGGTTAAAACTGCAACAATGGCTGACCAAAAAAGGGCAGGCACTTTCCCTTTAAAGCCGAGGAAGGTGAAGGGAAAGTGCACCGGAAAAAAAACTATTAAATGGCAGGAAGCTGCCGGCACACGCCCAAGGAGTCACAGACAGGCCCCCGGGAAGCAACAAGACGGGGCAGGACGGGGAAGTAAGGAACACGACACCCCTGATGGTCCTGGCCGGGGAAAAAACTTCGAGTTGGAAAAACCGTACAGTACCCCCCCCCCCCCCCCAAAGGCCCCCCCTCCTCCCCCCCCCCCAAATCAAAAAACATTTTTTTCCCACAAGGGGGGGCCCGCAATCACGGGGAAACCCCCAAAAACCCAAAGGTGGGGCTTATGATAGCCGAAAAGGGGGAAACCCCTAGTAAGGAGTTGCGGGGGGAACCTGAGCAGGGCAACGGATTTGGGCTGGACCATGAGCTAGGAACGACGGCGCTCTGGGGGGCCCATGAGCTGGGGAAAAGGACGTTGGGCGGACCAGGGGCAGGAAAACGCGGCCTCTGGGTGGACCATAGTAGGCAACAGATGGCGCTTGGGTTTTTCCCATGACAGGAACGAGGACACTTGGGCTGGACCTGAGAAAGGCAACAGATGGACGCTCTGGGCTGGCCATGACTTGGAAAACAGACGGACGTCTGGCTGGCCCCAGAGCTAGGCAACGATGAGTTTGGGCAAACCCATGAGTGCGGACAGACAGACCTCTGGGCGATTCAGAGCGCGGACAGACACTCTGGGGAACCAACCTGCGGAAAACACCTAGAGAGGGAGGGTCACGCCGGCGGAACCCATTCGTCCCATTCTGAAACGGTTAGTGGCATGGTCACCCATTCTGAAGGGGGCGGACGTGAAAAAAAGGACGCCGAAGGGGCGACCGCTGACCTGGGTGTGATCCTCTGTGATACCGTGGGGAGGGGGTAGCGGAGGACCACGCCAGGGAGCAGAGTCTAAGGGGCCCCTGGTCTTCCGACCCCCGCAAAAGCGGGATGGATTTTGCTGCGGGGCCCCCCACTCGCTCCCCTGACGTGGTTACGCGGGGGAAACCCGGGGTGCGGGCGGAATACAGGCGGTGGAAATACAGGAACAACGGGAACATGTGCAGCAGGAAACAGGAGGGATAAAACATACACATAGCACACAGGTAGGCAGGAACGGGGCGGGAACACAGGGGGCACAGACCGGGGGCCGGCAGGTACATAGGAACAGGAGAGCACTCAGGACAGAACACGGCAGGATACAGGAGACAACAGACATGGGCGGTGGTCAGGAGCTCAGGGGGGGAAGCGGTATGGACTAGCAATTGGGGGGGTTAAAATCCCCAACAACAGACCTGAGATGCGGGCAGGAGATCAAGGGATCAGCTGAGGTTAAAAACTGCAAAAAAGGACGACCAGAGTAAAGGGGGACCCCTCATAGAAAAGGGGTCAGAGGGAAAAAGGGAAAGGTGACAGGACAAAAAATTTAAAAAATGGGCAGGAAGCTGCGGCGCGCGCCCTGGGAGCACGTGCACAGACGGACCCCGGGAAAGCAACAAGACGGGACAGGCAAGTACAGGAAGGCACGACAGCCTGAGGGGTCCAGGCGGGGGACCCGGGTGAACCGTGACAGCAGCTTTCGGGATTTGTTTTAAAATTTAAATAGGGAAAATTTTAAAAAAAAACCAAAATTCAAAAAAAATTTAAATTTAAACTAAAAACGAGCAAACAGTAGGTCATTTTGGTTATGTATTTCCTTTAAAGTCCCAATACAGCATACAGCGGACACGGTCTTTCTGCATTTTATCATCATTTCAATGTTGGCCTCCAAATTCTGTGCTGATTGATGTAATACATCTCTCTAGTGCTCGGAGAGTTTTTCTGATACATAGCTTTAAATTCTTTCAGTATAGTAGTTTTTAAAAAAAAAATGCTGTCTCCCTTTCAAAACCAAAAAGGGAGTTTGGGTTTAATTAGAATGGGCGAATTGATTCTAACGAAGGGGAATTCGTTTAGAATTTCGGGGAAAACTTCGGTTCTGTTTGGGGGGACTTCAGGTAAACAAAGGTTTTGCTTTTGATTGGTAAAATGGCTGCGAGCACAGGCGCAACAGGGGGCAAAGCACTCTGGGGGGAAAAGAAGGGCATAGCCTGCAGGGCAGTGCGAGATTAAGCCAATCAGGCCCGGGGGATTCTGTACGTCACCCCCCAAATATTAAGTCCGGGCGCGACGCTGGGGTCATACCCTCTCCTGTTTGGGGGAAGGGTGCTGCCGCGGATGGTTTGTTACTAAAGAACTGATTTTTAACAGCGTTTTTTTGGGGGGTTCTCGTTTGTCTCAGAGTGTTTTCTTAATGTTCTTTCTGATTTTTGGGGTTTGGGATCTGAAACCCGTGTCCCTCCACTGCAGCTGCATATACTTTTAAAAATCCTATTGCTCACAGCACTTTGAATATCCGGGGGGATCTAACCATTCCTGTTTTTCATTTAAAAAAAACAGCTTTTTACAATAAAAAAACCCACTTCTTTTTGGGCTCTCAATCTTTGGCGAAAATTTTAATCCAGGGGTTAATTAAGCTTGTTATTCAGCTGTAGTGACTCCAAAAAACCTTCATTTCAACCCCAAAAATATATACATTTTTCCTTAGCAAAATTTCACAAGCAAAGGGTTTTAATTAAAATTTTTTATCTTTTGTTGGTAGCGTAAAAAAAAGCCATTGAAACCGCTACAAAGTATAGTTTGGGGGGCTCAATTGTTTGGCCAATTTACATCCAGGGTTAATTACTTTGTTTTTCAGCTGTGGGATCCCAAGAAACCGTCATTTTAAATGCCAAAAATATACTTTTCCCTGTAGCATAATTCCAAGCGAAGGTTAATTACAATTTTTTTTTGTTTTTGTACGAAAAAAACACGCCATTGTAACCGCTAAAAACAACTATTTGGGGTGGCTAAATTGTTTGGCAAAATTTACATCCAGGGGTTAATTAACGTTTTTTTCCTGTGGTGATCCAAGAAACGTTTTTTTTCAACCCCAAAATATATACAGGTTGTTAAAAGGTTCCTAAATTCTTCCACCGATCTTCAGAAACTTCTAAAAATGGCCCAGGGAAAACTGTGCTGCACTTTACCCATTGACAAAGCCAGGAACACCCCCCCTCGGTTGCAGGGGCAGAACGGCCCCCCAACAAACTCTGATATGCGAAGTTCCCCCCTTTGGGAATTTCCCCACCCCTGACTTTGGACCGACTGAAAATGAACAGAAAAAGGGCCCCTTTAAACAATTTTTGATAAACCAAGACGAAGACTCCCTGTTAACTTTGATGTCAGCCTTTTGGCCCATACGGGGACACCTCCCGTTTGTGGGCTATTCGGGAGGCGACGTTTTTGTCAGTCGCCAATACGGGAGAATAACGTTTCCAGTTCTGTCCGGAAAGATGCTGAAAAAATTGTTTGGGCGGGGGACGGGAGGGGCAAACTCTCGCGGCCCAAATGACCCCGGTGGGGACTAAAAGGAGGAGGAGGGGGACATTGGAGCAGAAGCATTGTTGGTGAAATGAGGGGTTTTTTCTACCCAGGTGAAAGAGAGGAGGAGCAGGAGCACGGGAGGAGCTAGGGAATGAGGAAGAGAGGCAGATACCTGCAAGCACCGTGGCAGATCGTGGAGATGGGGGCGGGGACCCCCCTCGGAGTCACTTGTGCAGAGGGCCCGCAGCAGCTATTTGCCTGGCTAGTGAAAGCCGAATATTCAGCATCCGGCAGAGGGTGACTTCTGGCTTCCCCCCTATTGGGCCCCGCTCCCGGGGCCCAAAATGGGAGCCTTTTTCCCCACTATTGAGAGGGAGGAAAAAAACTCAAATACTATGGGGAAATCCTCCGTATCATTTGGCCGCTCCCTATGTGGGCATCGCCCTCCTTGACGGGGTCTGCCGGGGGGTTTTTCGCGCTCACGTATTATGCCGCGGCTGCCGGGGGAAGGTGGGGGAGTGGGCAGTACCAGCCCATCAGCAGCAACCAGTCTGGAGCACGAGAGCGTTTCCCTTTCCCCCGCCTAGTGAGGAGGGCAGTGCCAGCACAGCAGCGGACCGGGAGCAGCCCCTGAACCCAACAGGGGCCTACGGGGGAAAAGACTCCCCCCCCCCAGTTAAAAGATCCGCTGGACTACTGGGCAGCCAAATGGATGTTGGCCGAAACTTCCGAGTTTGCAGGGAGAAGCTGTCCTGCCCACCAGTAGTGTGGCATTAGAGGGGTGTTCAGTGGGGCGGGGGCCATCGTTCCCCCAAAGGAGAACCCCGTTTGCCCAGGGGAAAATTTTGGGGAAACGAGACCATTGTCAAGATGAATCAGGCGGAGGGCCAGGATTCCACACCGAATGCCTTTGGCCGATACATCACCCTGAGCCCCACCCAAATGTGAGAAATAGTCTGGGTTCAAAATACTGCCCCAGCCCATTTGATGCCGCCCCCGCCTTGCTACAATTGCTGACAGTTTCTCCATCCCACCCAAACCCTCTTTTCCAGGGACTGGTATTGCCACCCACCCCCACACTCTGCTTGTGTCACTGTCTACCTCAAGGGGTGCTTTGGGTGCTGCCGTGACCCCCACTGTGTATTGGCCACTCTCTGACCTCATGCTGTTGCTCCTGCTGTCGTCACCCCACTCTCTGTCATTGTGCCATCTGTGGCCTACTCCCGTTTTTGCACCTCCAGAAAATGTTGTGCCACGCCGACCCATGCTGCTGCTGTGGCTCTGCCGTGCTCCACAGTGCTTTGCCACGTCTGCCCCATGCTGCTGCTGTGGGTGCTGCTATGACCCAACCTTGTCATTTTGCACGTTGACCCCTGCTGCTCCCGTGACCTCCACACTGTGCATTGACCCCTCTGTTCACTCCCGTTTTGCCACCTCCCGAAAGTCATTTTGTAATGCCTGCCTCATGCTGCTGCTTGGCTGCTGCCCGGCCTCCCACTTGTCATTGTGCACTGTCTACCTCATGTGCGCTGCCGTCACCTCCACTCTTGTCATTGTGCCACTCTGGGCTTACTACTGTTTTGCCCCCTCAGAAATTATGTGCCCCTGTCTGACCCATGCGGGTGCGCCGTGACCTCACCTGTGTCATTGTGCACGTCTGACCTATGCTGCTGCTGTGGCTGCTGCCCTGACCTCCACACGTGTCATTGTCCCACTTGGGCCCCCTCCCGTTTTTGCCACCCCCCAGAATGTTTATTTTTTCCCCTGCCTGACCCCATCTGTGCTGTGGCTGCTGCCGTGACCCCCACCTGTGTCATTGTGCCCTGTCTGCCTCTCGGCTGCTGTGGTGGCCGTGACCTCCACACTTGTCATTGTGCCACGTCTGACCCCATGCTGTGCTGTGGTGCTGCCGTGACCTCCAAATCTTTTTTGCCCTTGTTGACCCATGCTGCTGCTGTGGCTGCTGCCCTGCCTCCCATGGTCATTTTCCCACTCGTGGCCTACTCCCGTTTTTGCCACCCCAGAAGGATTGTGACGTCCGACCCATGTGCTGCGTGGGTACGCGTGACCAACCCCTGTGCATTGGGCTACTCTTGACCCCATTGCTGCTTGGCTGCTGCCGTGACCTACACACTGTTTCATTGCCCAACCCGTGGCCTACTCCCGTTTTTGTCACCTCCAGAATGTCATTGTGCCCCTGCCTGACCTATGGCGCTGTGGTGCTGCCGGACCTCCCACTGGTTTATTTTTGGGCCAAATTCTGACCCCATGCTGCTGCTGTGGCTGTGCCGGACCTACACACTGTGTCATTTGCCCCTGTCTGACCTCATGCTGCGTTGGCTGCTGCCCCTGACCTCCCACTGTGTCCCTTGTCCACTCTGTGGCCTACTCCTTTTTTCCCCTCCAAATATGATTGGCCACTTTCTGACCCCTGTGCTGTGTGGCTTCTGCCGTACCTCCACCGTGTCATTTTGCCACTGTTGACCTCAGCGTGCTGGGCTCTGCCGTGCCTAACACGTGTCATTTTGCCCTGTCTGACCTCTGCTGTGTGTGGGTGCTGCCGTGACCACACACTGGTCATTGTGCCCCTGTCTGACCTCAGCTGCTGTGTGGCTGCTGCCCTGACCTCCCCACTGTGTTATTTCCCACTCTGTGGGCCCCCCCCTTTTTTGCCACCTCCCAAAAGTCATTTTGCAAGGGCCCGACCCCATGCTGCTGCTGTGGTGCTGCCGGGCCTCCACAGTGTCATTGTGCCACGTCTGACCTCAGGGTGCTGTGGCTGCGCCCTGACCCCCCACTGTGTCTTTTTGCCCCCTGTCTGACCCATGCTGCTGCTGTGGCTGCTCCGTGACTACACACTTGTATTGTGCCCTTGCTGACCTATGCTGCTGCTGTGGCTGCTGCCGTGACCTCCACACTGTGTCATTTTCCCCCCTCTGGGCCACTCCTGTTTTTGCCCCCCAAAATGTGATTGGCCCCTGTCGACCTCAGCGTGCTGTGGCTACTGCCGGACCTACCACTGTGTCATTTGGGGTACTCTTGACCTCATGCTGCTGCTGTGGCTGCTGCCGTGACCCACACACTGTTTCATGTCCCCTCTGTGGCCTATCCTGTTTTTTTCACCCCGAATTCTTGTGCCCCTGCCTGACCTCATGCTGCTCGTGGCTGCTCCGTGACCTCCACACTGTGTCATTGTGCCCTGTCTGACCTCAGCTGCTGCTGTGGCTGCTGCCCTGACCAACATTTTCATTTGCCACTGTCTGACCTCATGCTGCTGGGGTGCTGCCGTGACCTCCCCCACTGTGTCATTGCCCCCTCTGTGGCCTACCCTTTTTTTTGCCCCCTCCAATGTCATTTTGCCACTGCCTGACCTATTCTGCTGTGGTGCTGCCGTGACCCCCCCACCGTCATTGGCCACTGTTGACCCCATTGCGTGTGTGGTGCTCGTGACCTACACACTGTGAAATTGTGCCACTTTTTGACCCCCATACTGCTGCTGTGGTGCTGCCCCTACCTCCACCTGTTCTTGTGCCACTGTCTGCCCATGCTGCTGTGGTGCTGTCGTACCTCCCCACTGTGTCATTGTCCCCAAAACTGGCCACTCCGTTTTTGCCACCTCCAGAAGTGAGGGCCCCCTTTTGACCTCATGCTGCTGCGTGGTGCTGCCGGGACTTACCACGTGTCTTGTCCCACCCCTTTGGTACTCCTGTTTTTTCCATCCCAGAATTTATTGTGCACTGTTGCCTCTGCTGCTGCTGTGGCTGCTGCCCTAACTAACACTGTGTCTTGTCCCCTTCTGACCTCATGCTGCTGCTGTGGCTGCGCCGTGACCTACACCTGTCTTTTGCAGTCTGACCCCATGCTGGCTGTGGGTGCTGCCGTGACCTCACACTGGGTTTTTGCCCTGTCTGACCTCATGCTCTGCTGTGCTGCTGCCGTACCTCAAAACTGTGTCATTGCCCACTCTGTGGTACTCCCGTTTTTGCCCCCTTCGAATGTCTTGTGCCACTGCCTGATCATGCTGCTGCTGTGGCTGTGTCGGGCCTCCACACTGGTCATTGTCCCATTGGCCTACTCTTGTTTTTTTCCCCCCAGAATGTCTTTTGCCCTGCCTGACCCCCTGCTGGCTGTGGCTGCTGCCGTGACCTCCCCAAAACTGTCATTGTGCCACTGTCTGACCTCATGCTGTGCTGTGGCTGCTGCTGTGCCCCACACCTGTGAAATTGTGCCACTGTCTGACCTCATACTGCTGCTGTGGCTGCTGCCGTGACCTCCAACCGTATTGTGCCCCGTTGCCTCATGCTGCTGCTGTGGCTGCTGCTACCCCCACTGTGTATTGTCCCCCTGTGGCCTACTCCAGTTTTGCCACCCCCAGAATGTGATTGTGCCCCTGCTGATATATGCGCTGTGGCTGCTGCCGTGCTACACACTCTGTCATTGTGCCCCTTTTGACCCCATGCTGCTGCTTGGCTGCTGCCGGGGCTTTTCACACTGGTCATTTTCCACTCTTTGGCTACTCATTTTTTTGCCACCCAGAATTTCATTGTGACACTGTCTGACCCCATATGTGTGGGCTGCTGCCGTAACCTAACACTGTGTCATTTTGGGTTTACCCCCCCCTGTCCCTGACCTCAATGCTTTTATGAATTGGCTTTGGGCTGGCCCGGGGCTTTACACACTGTTTTTCCCCCTTTTGGGCCACCTTTTTTTTCCCCGAAAACCTCATCTGCTGCTGTGGCTGCTGCCGTTAAAATTTTTTTAACACCCCCTGGTTGGGTTTTATTTCTGTGTCCACTGTTGACCTTCTGCTTTTCTGCTGGGGTTAAAATTTTTTTTGGCTGACCCTGCCGTGGCCTCCACCACCAAAAGTGTATTGTGCCACTGTCTGACCTCATGTGCTGGTGGGTGCTGCCGGACCCCACCTGTGTTTTGTGCCACTGTCTGACCTCATCGCTGCTGTGGTGCTGCCGTACCTACACACGTGCCCTTGTGCCACTGTTGACCTCATGCGCTGCTGTGGCTGCTTTTCGTGACCCACAAACTCTGATTGTGCCCCTGTCTGACCCCTGTGCTGCCGCCCTCCCTCCACTCTCTGTCATTGTGCCACTCGGGCCTACTACTATTTTTTCCCCTCCAAACGTCTTGTGCCACGTCTGACTCATGCTGCGCTGCCCGTGACCTCCCACTGTGTCATTGGCCCCCTGCCTGCCTCATGCTGCTGGTGGCTGCTGCCGTGACCCCCACCTGTGTCAAAGTCCACTTTTGACCCCACGCTGCTGCCGCCGTCCCTCCACTTCTGTCATTTTGCCACTTGTGGCCCCACTACGTTTTGCCACCTCCAGAAGTCTTGTGCCACGTTTTCCTCATGCTGCTGCGCCCTGACCTACACCTGTGTCATTGTGCCCCTGTCGACCCAAGCTGTGCTGTGGCTGCTCCGTGACCCAACATGTGTCATTGTGCCCCGCTGACCCCCGCTGCTGCTGTGGCTGCTGCCTACCTCCCACTGTGTCATTGTCCCCCCTCTGTGGCCTACCCTGTTTTTGCCACCCCCAGAATGTCATTGTGCCACTGCCTGACCCCATGCCGCTGCTTGTGGCTGCTGCCGTGACCTCCACACTCTGTCTTGTGCCCTTCTGACCCCATCTGTGCTGTGGCTGTGCCCCTACCTACACCTGTTATTGTGCCACGTCGCCCCCCATGCTGCTGTGTGGCTGCTCCCGGGCCCACACACTGTTCAGTGTCACTGTCTGACCTAGCTGTGCTGTGGGGGCTGCCATGACCCGCACACTGTGCATTGTCCCACTCGTGGCCTACTCCCTTTTTTTTCCACCTCCAGAAATTAGGATATTTTGGTGGGATAAAAATGTTTTTTATTTGGACCCTTTTTCCCCCCCGCTTGCCTGCTGTTTTGGGTGCTGGGGCCCCCCGGGACCTACAAATGTGTCATTGTGCCACTGTCTGACCTCATGCGCTGCGGGCTGTGCCTTTTACCTCCCCACTTGTCGTGCCACTTTGAAACCTCCTGCTGCCTGACCCCCCCCGTTCCTCCCTCCCCCTTTCCTTCCCTTTTCAATTTTTGCCCACTTTTGCCTACCCCAAAATTTGGGGTTTTTTTGGGCCTCACCTCCAGAAATTTTTTCATTTTTTTCCCCAAAATTTTTCCCACTCCCCTTTCGCTGCTGCCGTGACCTCCCCACTGTGTCATTTGCCACTGGGACCCCATTGCTGCTGTGGCTGCTGCCGTGACCTCCACACTGTGTCTTGGCCACTGTCTGCCTATGCTGCTGCCGCCCCTCACCTCCACTCTCTGTAAATTTTCCCCCTTGGCCCACTACTGTTTTTGCCACCTCCAGAATGTCGTTGTTTCCACCTGTTGACCCAAAATTTTGCGACCCCCCTTTTCTTTGGCTGCTGCGGTGACCTCCACACTTTTATTGTTCCCCTCTGTGGCCTACTCCTGTTTTGCCACCTCCGAAGTGTTTGGCCACTGCCTGACCTCTGCTGCTGCTGGCGCTGCCGTGACCTCCACACTGTGTCATTGTCCACTGCTGACCCCGCTGCGCTGTGGCTGTGCCGTGACCTACAACGTGCATTGGCCACTGTTTTGACCTCGCGCGCTGTGGCTGCTGCCGTGACCTACACAGTGTCTTGTGCCACTGTCGACCTCATGCGCTGCTGTGGCTGCTGCCTTGACATCCCACTGTGCATTGTCCACTCTGTGGCCTACTCCTGTTTTGCCACCTCCCGAATGGTTTTGCCACTTTCTGACCTCATGCGCTGTTTTGGCTGCTGCCCTGAGCTACACCTGTGTCATGTCCCCCTTTGTGGCCCGCTCCCGTTTTTGCCACCTCCCGAAATGTCATTTTGGGCCCTGTCTGACCCCACCCCTTTTGGGGGTGCCCTGCCTAAAAACCTTTTTCGGCACTGCCCCATTTGGGTTTTGGGGTGCCGTGACCTACACACTGTTCATTTGCCCCCTGTTGACCTCTGCTGTGCTGTTCCTGCCGTGACCCCAACTGTGTATTGTGCCACTGTCTGCTTCATGTCTGTGTGGCTGCTCCGTGGCCCAACACTGTGTCATTGTCCCTCTGGGCCTACTCCTGTTTTTGCCCCCCCAAATGGATTGTGCCACTTTCTGATATGTGCTTCTGTGGCGCTGCCGTGCCACAACTGTGTCATTGTCCCACTCTGTGGCCTCCCGTTTTTCCCCCCTCCAGAAAGTATTGTGCCACTGTCGACCCCCCCTGCTGCTGCTGGGCGCTGGTACCTACACACTGTGCATTGTGCCCCTGTCTGACTTTATGTGCTGCTGTGGCTGCTGCCGTGACCACAACTGTGTCTTGTGCCCTTTGACCTCATGCTGCTGCTGTGGCTGCTGCCGTGACCCACCTGTTCATTGTCCCACTCTTTGGGCCCATTCCCCGTTTTTGCACCTCCAATGTCATTGTGACTGTTGACCTCTGCTGCTGTGGCTGCCCCTGTCACCTCCCCATCTGTCATAAAGTTCCACCCGAGCTCTAGCTTGTTTTTTTTCCGCTTTTTTTGGCATGATTTTCAGGGGAACATTTCCCCTTCATTTTTGGTCGTTTTTGCCCCTTTAAGGCCCCGGAATTTTATAGTGAAGCGATTTAAGAGCGGCGGCGTCATGTGGTTTTCTTTCTAAAACAAACATTGTTTGAAGACCAAAACCCAAACCCCTCTGCATATTTAAGCATGGGACAAGTTCTACAGCACCGCGGCTATGTGCGCCGGAAATAGCTTTTTTTAACGGATTGTCCCCCAAGTAATTCGGAACTAAGTTTTTTTTTGCCCAGAAATTTTGGGGAAGTGAAAAGAAACGAATTTTGGGAAATTCCCCCTCTAATTATAATGCATGCCATGTTTTTATGGAATTAACTGTACAATTTATATTTAGCAAATAATAAACATGCTTAACTAGGGCTATGTTAATGTGTTACACACATAGGTATCAGAGGTGGGAAGAGACTAGTAAAAACCAAAACGGGATTTTCCCAAAAGAAACTTGTAATTAAACCTAAAATGTATTACCATTTATTACCTCAGGGTTCAGGGTTTAAAATTTGGTGCCTTGTATCAGACAAATTTACAGTTCTGGACTGAAGTTCCTTGTGCCCGTCCGAAAAAAAGATTCTGAGAACCCACCCACGATTTATATGGGACATGTCAATGGGCAATTTTAAATAATCATGTGTAGGGTTTAATAGAATATCTGGTGATTGGTTCTGAAAATCGGCTCCAAGTGAGGTTGTCTTCGACAAGTTAATTGGGGTCTTGAAATATTAGGTTTAAATTATCATTACAGATATTGGGCCCATTGGAGCATCCTCTAGTACTCAGATGGCCCAGTCCATCCCAACAAATGTATAAGATAAAAAGTTTCAGTGGTTAACGTATGAACAAGAATCCACGCTACTATATAATCATACTATCAGGAATATCAATATGAATAAATTATATTACAGTAACCATTAGTAAGAAGGATACATTTCTTTTCCAAGGTACAAGTCAGTAATATATACATTGATGTATCTGTGCATGGGCCAGTAAGTCTATCTAGTACTCGGAGGTATGTTCCAATCATATGATATGACCTAGTCAAGCCTAATTGACTAGTCGCAGGTCAAGCTTGCATTTTGAGGGTCCTATAGTTTGTTGTCTGATATTATGTTCCATTCATATGTACATTCATACATTTCATTTTCTCATATTTTCTCTTTCAACAGGTTGCAGAACTGCACCAAATGACTTGGTTTTCATACTAGATGGCTCTTGGAGTGTGGGTCCTGAAAATTTTGAAATACTTAAAAAATGGGTTGTTAACATTACAAGCAATTTTGATATTGGACCAAAATTTACTCAAGTTGGAGTGGTGCAGTATAGTGACTATCCTGTTCTCGAAATCCCTCTTGGCCGGCATGAGTCAATTGATAATCTAATTAAAAGACTGCAAGCTATTGAATACCTTGGAGGAAATACACGGACTGGTAATGCCATTCAATTTGCAGTAGAAAATCTGTTTGCAAGGTCTTTACGACCACTAACTAAAATTGCCATTGTTTTAACTGATGGCAAATCTCAAGATGATGTCAAGTATATAGCAGAAGAAGCAAGGAGAAATAAAATTACTCTTTTTGCCATTGGTGTGGGTTCAGAAATTGAAGAAACTGAGCTTAGAGCAATAGCTAACAAGCCATCATCCACATACGTGTTCTATGTTGAAGACTACATCGCAATATCCAGAATTCGGGAAATCATGAAGCAGAAGCTTTGTGAAGGTAATTTGTTTCTATAAACATGAATAAAAATGTTGACTTCTATATTTTAATGCTAAATTATGATGCATGTTTGTGTAGACATTTCCGTTCATTTACTTGAACTATCAAGCCTGTAGGTTATGACTAAAATGCTTACTACTGCGACCAAAAATCATGAAAAATTTATTTTTAAGACCAATAACTATGTCTGCTTATTTTTGGCTAAATTTGTATGGGGATATTTTGGCTGTGTTTATAAGAACATTAAAACAGGTCTGCATTTCTATATGCCTGTGTATATATGTGCATATAGCTCTTTAACACATTCAGCAGATTCCATATGTCTTCCATTTTTGTCACCAAATGGGGATTACATTCCAAAAGATTTTACTTAGTGATATTTTACATATTTTCTCTCTTAAGAAACCAATTTCCATTTTTAATTACAAGTAACAAAAGGGAACAGATCACTTGAATGCTTTAGGGAAGTGTACTGAATCTATAGATGTTTTTTAAAAAGGAATCCTATATTTATAATTTAGAAGCCAAAGGCAATAAAGTTGTGTTTTTGTCTAGATCCCTGATATACAGTCATATGAAAAAGTTTGGGCAGCCCTATTAATCTTAATCATTTTTAGTTCTAAATATTTGGGTGTTTGCAACACCCTTTTCAATTTGTATATCTAATAACTGAGGGAACACAGTAATTTTTCCCGGGGATTGAAATGAGGTTTATTTTTACTAACACAAAATGTGCAATATGCATTAAACCAAAATTTGACCGGTGCAAAGTATGGCACCCCAACAGAAAAGTGACATTAATATTTAGTAGATCCTCCTTTTGCAAAAATAACAGCCTCTAGTCGCTTCCTGTTAGCTCTTAATCATTTCCCTGGATCCTGGATGAAGGTTTTTTTTGACCATTCTCTTTACCAAAACAATTCAAGTTCGTTGTTTGAGGGTCGCCGAGCATGGACAGCCCGCTTAAAAGTTCCACAGATGTTAAATGTTTCAGGTCTGGGCCTGGGATGCCATTCCAGAACATGTAATTGTTCTCTGCATGAATGCCTGAGTAGATTTGGAGCCGTGTTTGGGATCATTGTCTTGCTGAAATATCCATCCCCGGCGTAACTTCAAAAATTTATCACTGATTCTTGTACATTATTCTGAAGAATCTGCTGATACTGAGTTGAATCCATGCGACCCTCAACTTTAACAAAGATTCCCGGGGCCGGCATTGGCCACACAGCCCCAAAGCATGATGGAACCTCCACCAAATTTTACAGTGGGTAGCAAGTGTTTTTCTTGGAATACTGTGTTTTTGGGACGCCATGCATAACACCTTTTTGTATTTCGTTCAGCAATAGATCTTTCTGAAGGCATAATGAAAGTACAAATGTTTGTAAATTTATACAATATTGATACTGACAATTTGGGTAATGTAACTCACCTGCGTTCGAGGCAACAGCTATACAATCCCAAGATTTCCAGATCCAGCAAAGCGCACGCTAGCGGCAGGCCACGCCCATCCAGCTACCAACCTCCAGAAACCATCGGAAGAATGAAACTCCGGCATGATGTGACACATCTGCCACATACCATGCCCCCAAAACCTAGGTGACGGACTGTAAATTGCTGTTTACAATAAAAACTACACTTCAGTCTGTACTTTATGCTTTAATTTTTTTCCTATTTTCCTCCTCTAAAGCCTAGTGTGTCTTATGGTCTAGTGCGTCATATAGTCCGAAAAATACGATAAATGTATTTTATTGATATTTTGTGTGATAGAGCAAGAAAATGATATGTGCTTTTTCAAATGTTTGCAAATTAAAAAACTTTAAAGTTTTGACATGCATATGTATTCAGCCCCCTGTTCTCTGATACCCCTAAACTACATCCAGTTTCACTTTGACTTTAGAAGTCACCTAATTAGCAAAGTACATCTTTATGAAATTTATCCTCAGCTGTTTTGTGAAAGTCTTAGAGGTTTGTTAGGCTATGTACACACTGCTTATTTTGAGAAGGATTTCAGCCCGTAATTCGCATTGTGCTGTGCGAATTACGGGCTGAAATCCGTCCCAGTCATTACGGTAATCCACAGTTCTCATAGAGATCTATGGACTCCGTCTCCTCTCCCTGCTCGCGAAATACGACGAGCGGGGAGAAAGTGATATGTCAATTATTCACGGCGGTATACACGCTGAGAGTAAGGAATTTCTATGGGGCCGGTGGGCTGCCGGCCCTCTCGCCCCCGTTGCCAAGCACATGGCGTAATTGCGGCTGAAATCTGTCCCGCAATTACGCCGTGAATAAGCCATGTGAACTCGGTCTTAGATAACATTAATCAACAAATAGCACTATGAAAAACAAGTAACACACCAGACAGTTCAGGGATAAAGTTGTAGAAAATGTATTGCAGGGTTAGGTTATAAAAATTAGCTTAAGCTCTGAACATCTCACCTAGTACAATCCATCATCTATAAATGGAAAGAGTATGGCACAACAGCTAACCTACTTAGGCATGGTGTCCACCTAAACTGAAAGCCCAGACTAGTAGAGCACTAATTAGAGAAGCAGACAAGAGGCTCAGAGTCACTTTGGAGGAGATGCAGCGATCCACAGCTCTGGTGGGATTGTGGCAAGAAGAAAGCGATGTTTGAAGGCGAGCCATAAGATGTCCCAATTGTAGTGTGAAAAAAGCTATGTAGGGGACACAGCAAGCATGTGGAAGAAGGTATTCTGGTCAGATGAGACCAAAATGTAACTTTTTAACATGAATACCTAACACTATGTGTGGAGGAAATCCAACACTGCACATCAACCTGAACACAACATCCCCACCAAGAAGCATGGTGGTAGGAGCATCATGCTGTGGTTTTGCTTCAATAGGGAAGGGGAAGCTTGATAGGCCGTGTTCACACGGCTTATTCCCGACGGATTTGTGCGCCGTATTGAGCGCACAAATCCGCCGTGAATAAGGGGCGGGACGGGGACGGGGCCGGAGCGCGGCGGGGGCGCCGCTCCCCGGCCCATAGAAAATGCATTATCTACGGCGTGTCCGCGCCGTCAATAATGTGCATGTCACTTTCACCCCCCGCGGCGGATTCGCCGAGCGGGGAGGAGCGACGGATTCCACTGTTCTCAATGAGAGCAGTGGATTACCGTAATTGCTGCCGTGGATTGGCGCCGTACTGAAGCGCAAATCCGGCGCGCATTACGGCGCCAATACGCGGCAGAATAAGCCGTGTGAACGAGGCATTAGAGTTGATGGGAGAATGGATGGAGCTAAACCTATGGCAGTCCTAGAGGAAAACATGTTACAGGCTGCAAAAGACTTGAGACTGGGGCGAATGTTCACCTTCCAAAAATGACCCTAAACATACAGCCAATCCTACAATAGAAGAGTTTTAAGTCAAAGCATATTCATGTGTTAAAATGGTCCAGTCAAAACCCAGACCTAAATCCCATTGAGAGTCTGTGGTAGGACTTGAAAATTGCTGTTCGCAAATATTTGCCAACCAATCTGACTAAGCTATAGCTATTTTGCACAGAAGAATGAGCAACAATTCCAGCCTCTAGATGTGCGAAACTGGTATACATATACCCCAACAGACTTTCAACTGTCATTGCAACTAAAGGGTGTCCTATAAAGTATTGATTCAGGGAGGCTGAGTACATATGCATGCCAACCTTTTAATTTCTGAATTAGCAAAAATTTAGAAAAACACATATAATTTTCTTTACACTTCACAAATACTTGCTGCTTTGTGATGCTCTAGCATATAAACTATTAATAAAATACATTTAAGTCTGTGGCTGTAACATTTAAAAATGAGGAAGGGCTGTGAATACTTTCGCAAACCCGCTGTATGTCTATGTATACTAGCCCATTGTGCATCTGTTAGTAGAAACAATATCTCTCCTATTGTGACGTGTTTGTGTATATTCTAATGACATGCATGATCTGAACATGTCATTATTTTCAGACACTTAAAAGCATGCTTAACCTGTAAATATCTATATAAACTACAGTTGGAAATTCTGTAGGTCCTTTTCAAATTCTTTAACCTTTTGCAAGTGTCCATAGTTGAACATTTGTGTTTTAAAACTGATATCATCTCTGTGCCACAATAAGACTATGTTCACACGGCTTAAAATTGGACGTATTTCAGTCCGTAATTACACGCCGGAGTGCGCAAATTACGGCTGTAATACGTCCCAATCATTACGGTAATCCACAGGTCTCATAGAGAACCATGGATTACGTCTCCTCTCCCTGCTCGGCGAATACGCCGAGGGGGGAGATAAGTGACATGTGAATTACCAGCGGCATATATGCACCACTGGTAATGAATGTTATGGGCCATCTGATTACTTCTGCTAGCCCTACTGCTGGGCTGCAGATAGTTTAGACTGAGTGGTGATTGACAGTTGCCTTCACCACTCATCTTTCTTCCCTGCCAGTCTGTGTTCTGTGTAGTTTGGATGTCAGAAGGCCAGTCCAATCACACCTCAGACCAGGACTCTGGCATCCCTTAAGAAGACCACTTTTTCTCTGGGACATTGCTTTCAATTGTCTCTTTTTGGCTTGAGTTAGTGTTTCCGATTTACTTGTATTGCTTGGTTTACTGAACTCTTGTACTTTTCTTCTGACCTCCATTTTTGCCTAGCGTCTTTGTACTGTTTTTGCTAACACTGGTTTGACCTGTATTTTGCCTGACCATTCTTTATTATGTTTGTCTGTCTTGTTTTGTTCTGTGTTTCACTTAACCAGTGAAGGGAACGTTATCCAACTGTCGTCAGCTGCTTAGACAGGGATTACTTTGGGAGTCTGTCACTAAAGCTCACCGTGTCTGTTTCTACATGTCATTCTATCTTGGTCCCAGGGTCCTTTACACCTTTGGGATTACAGAGAAGAAACTTAGACTTTGCCCAATTTATTTTACAGAAAGTCCAGAAAAATTAACAAGAAAAAAAAATACCTTACCATACATTTGTGTCCATTTGTCTATATATGAAGTGACCTTAGAGTTCATTTTAGTCTTGAATTTTTAGATCAAGAGCGATTTTGTGAACTCTTCTGTAATTCTGTTTCAGGCTATTCTTATTTAATCATGATGGAATGAAAACTTATAAAAGTCAGTTGTTTTTCTCCTGAGCTGGACACAAATAATGAAACCGGACCTTTGTCCATAGCCTGACAAAGAAATACTGCATGCAACATTTTATGTCCAGCTGAGACAACCGAGTCTACTAAGCACAATACAATTTCTATAGTTTTGCTACCAGTTTGCTCTTTTTTTTTGGTCTATGGTAGGAGAAATTATGCTGTTAGGGTCAGACACATGTACATGAGGCCTTAAGGTGCGTTTCCAGAGCATTGACAAAATGGATATTCCGACCGGTATTTTGTTTTTTTGGCACATAGAGGTGAAGGGGAGGGCGTCTTTTGTCTGCGGTTTGCAGATTCAAGCCATCCCCATTCACATGTTCATGTTCTGCCCGGAAACTGGGCAGAAGAATAAATATGTTCTAAGTTTTTCGGACCGCCGGCGGTGTGAAAAACTGTCGAGCACAAAATCCGTTCAGTGCTTATAGTTTCATAAGGTTGCTCATGTATAAAAATTGGCACAGCCATTCATTTGAAGGTTTGTCTGTCACTGCCATATTTTTTTATTGCTTTTCTGTAAAACCTGTAGCTAAATTAATGATTGTTGGCAGGACTATGGCAACTTGTTCCACATTTACATGGACATTTGCAAAGTTTATATAAATATACAGTCAATGGACATTTCTTCTAGATGTGCCTCATTATATTAGTGATGTAACTGGGATTTGTCTGCACTAGATAATATAATAACTACATTACATACAGCAGACTAAATACTTCAAAAAGTAGAAAAGACTTTGTACAGTAATCTAACATTTCTGTAAATAGTTCTCCATGTACTGAAGTCAGTGAAAGGATTACATCATATTTTAGAATTTTTGACCTTGTCATAAGCTATAAAAGGATTTTTCTGTAAGACTGAAACTTTCAAGCATATGCACCAAATTATCATGGTTACATAAGTCTACCTTAGAGAATTTACATTCAGTTGTAAACTAGTTAAACCAGTTGTATATAATAATGTATACAATTACCATACTATTACGGTGCAATTTTTTTTTTACATTATGTAGGTAACTATAATGAAGCATAGTATAAGTATGATAACATCAGTACAATAGAAATATAAATAATTGTCAATGAAACTGTACTTTACCTATTCTATGTAAAAAAAAAACTGTACAGGAAAATTATATATTTCTGGCTATTATGTTGGCTTGCCGCCTACACTCAATTATGGGTGTAACTATATCCATAGTAGCCATAGAAACTGCCAAAAGGCCCAGAGGCTGCAGGGGCCCCACTGAGGTGTGAGAACATTATACTTTTTTGTAGGGAATAACAAGTTGGTGCTTTCTGCTATCTGTCCACTACCACATTGATTCTCTGAAATATGGCAGTATTATTTGTACCTTTAAATATTGCTACTTACACTGTTGTCACAAAGTGGTGGGGCCCATCTCATTTTACTGTGGGGCCCTATGAGTTCTAGTTACACCCATGAAAATGAGAAAACAGAAAACATAGGATGTGTAGGCACATACACTACCGTTCAAAAGTTTGGGGTCACTTAGAAAGTTCCTTATTTCTGAAATAAAAGCACAGTTTTTTTCAATGAAGCTAACATTAAATGAATCAGAAATACACTGTATACATTATTAATGTGCTGTATGACTATTCTAGTGGCAAACTTCTGGTTGTTAATGCAATATCTACATAGCTTTATAGAGGTCTATTTCCAACAACCATCACTCCAGAGTACAATGGTACATTGTGTTTCCTAACTGTGTAAGAAAGCTATTGGATATTTTGAAAACCCTTGTGCAAGTATGTTAGCACAGCTGAAAACAGTTTTGCTGATTAGAGAAGCTATAAAACTGACCTTCGATTGAGCTAGTTGAGAATCTGGAGCATTACATTTGTTGGTTTGATTAAACTCGTAAAATGGCCAGAAAAACTAGACAGTCTATTCTTGTTCTGAGAGACGAAGGCTATTCCATGCGAGAAATTGCCAAGAAACTGAAGATTTCCTGCAACGGTGTTTACTACTCCCTTCAGAGCAGAGCACAAACAGGATCTAACAAGAGTAGAAAGAGAAGTGGGAGGCCCCGCTGCACAACTGAGCAACAAGACAAGTACATTAGAGTCTCTATAGAGAAATTAGAGAAATTGATGCGTCACAGGTCCTCAACTGGCAGCTTCATTAAATAGTACCTGCAAAACACCAGTGTCAACGTCTACAGTGAAGAGGCGACTCCGGGTTGCTGGCCTTCAGGGCAGAGTGGAAAAGAAAAAGCCATATCAGAGACTGGCTAATAAAAGGAAAATATTAATATGGGCTAAAGAACATATACATTGGACAGAGGAAGATTGGAAAAAAGTGTTATGGACAGACAAATCGAAGTTTGAGGTGTTTGGATCACATAGTTGAACATTTGTGAGACGCAGAACAACTGAAAAGATGCGGAAGAGTGCCTGACGCCATCTGTCAAGCATGGTGGAGGTCATGTGATGGTCTGTGGTTGCTTTGGTGCTGGTAAAGTGGGAGATTTGTACAAAGTAAAAGGGATTTTGAATAAGGAAGGCTATCACTCCATTTTGTAATGCCATGCCATACCCTGTGGACAGCGCTTGATTGGAGCCAATTTCATCCTGCAACAGGACAATGACCCAAAGCACAACTCCAAATTATGCAAGAACTATTTAGGGAAGAAGCAGGTATTCTATCTGTAATGGAGTGGTCAGCGCAGTCACCAGATCTCAACCCCATTGAGCTGTTGTGGGAGCAGCTTGACCGTATGGTATGCAAAAAGTGCCAATCAAGCCAATCCAACTTGTGGGAGGGGCTTCTGGAAGCATGGGGTGAAATTTCTCCAGATTACCTCAGCAAATTACCAGCTAGAATGCCAAAGGTCTGCATTGCTGTAATTGCTGCAAAGGGAGCATTCTTTGACGAAAGCAAGGTTAGAAGTAGAAAATTATTATTTCAAATAAAAATCATTATTTTTAACCTTGTCAATGTCTGGACTATATTTCTATTCATTTTGCAACACATTTGATAAATAAAAGTATGAGTTTGCTGGGAAAACACAAAATTGTCTGGGTGACCCCAAACTTTTGAAAAATAAATACTACGGGTAGTGAACTTGGAAAAAGTAACCTACCAGAGGCATTTTTTTTCTTCCAACCTAAGCTACATAATTTGACGTCCTCTAAAAATGTTTAAGGCAACATTTATAAACTTTTACAACTAGTTTAGTGAAATAGGATTTAATGAGATAAACATGATCATGCATGGTACTTAGTGAAAGTTACTGAGCTTTTCAATTTCATTCATATTAAAGTGATGTGTAAACTAAATAATATCATTAAAAAAATTTGCATTTTTGTGTCATATCTTGTCTGCCTCCTTAAAAATGCAGTCTGAATATGACCCAACTTTAACAGATAAATATTTGGAGCATGTTTGGAAAAAGAATCCAATAATAACTTCTAACCTAAAGCGGTTTTCTTACCATGCTGTGTTCAGATTCACAGGCAGCTTTAGACTCACACTGCTTATTCAAGCTGTGGGTGGTTCTATAGCAGTGATTAGCATATTTAGCTCATTTATAACTAGCTGAGCTGTTACAGAGTACAGGAGATTTAATCTATAAGTACAGGAGATTTAATCTGTAAGTAACCATTACAGACCTCCTAGGAGGAAAAACAAGTTATTTTCAAAACTAATTATACTAATCTTGTTAGAGATAAAGACCCTGCTCTGTCCGACCATGGTGAAATCACTCCCTGCTATCTGTCTAATCAGTAAAGGAGATATAAATGGTAACCTAGATACAAAGGTGTACAATCAGAGCAGACGACATCGCTCTTATCTCATGACCAGGATAATATCAAAAGAGCAATGCATTTAGAAAAAGTCCTATTTAATACACCTTCCCCCCATGGAAAGCTTACCATTGTAGTGAGAAAACCCTTTTAAAATGGAGATTTTTAACATGTCAGTCTTTTCTTGTATAATTTGCACTAGTACTAGTACCTCCGGTTCTCATTTAGCAGAAGACCTAATTGTAAATTAATGGTTTGGGAATCCATCAAACCTAATTAAAATTCTTCCTAATTAAAATTTTCTTATCTGAAAAATTCAGATTGTTATAGAACTCCAAATATTCTACTCTTCTTTATAGTTTAATGACTTAGGGCCAAATGTATGCAATTTGGCGTTTAAAAACGCCAAATTTCATGTGCATTAAAATAGCATAGAATGCGCTTGATTTATGAACCCGCTCTACAACGTGTCGTAAAGACAGGCTCAATTCCTAGCGTTAAACATGACAATTCAGGCTCAGGATATACCACTTATTGAAAGTGGTATAGGTGTTGTTCCAGGCAGTAATGCTCCTAGAATTGTGTCCGTAGCGAAGCTATAAATCTATAGCTTATTGTATGGTTTTCTAGAGTTGCGCCCCCGCCTCCCTTCTGCCTGCTGTGAGATTGGACGCAACAAAGTTGCCACAGGTCGCTCTGTAAATGCACATAGATATATGGTGCAGTATCGGAGTTCATTTTCAGTCAATTGAAGCGGGTCTGCTACCTGAAAATAGTCCTTGCTGAAAGATTTTCGCCAGACTTCGTGGCGCAGCGCCCATTTCGATAAATGTCCCCCTTACAGTGACATGAATGTTACAGGCTGCACCAGTTAGTCTGGTGTTCCTTGCAGCCAAAAACAAGTAGCAGCCCTGTTGCTCTAGAGTGATAATCAGACACACACCCATTAGGCTTATTATGTTATTTTTATTTTTTAAATCGGCGCGTCCGTTGGCACTTTGTAAATGCATCTGAATGTGGGGGGTCGTTCTGGAGGCGTTTTGCACCCACTAGTCCATATTAACATAGGTGTCTAACATTAGGGGGAAACTGGAAGAGGACTGTTCCCCCTCCCCCCACTTTTTTTTCTGGGTGGGGGACGGTCCCCCCCCCCCACTTTTTTATGTTTAGCTCACTTCAAATAAAAAATGAAATCCATAGAAAAGCATTAGAATACGTTAAGTGGGGAGAGCAGAGCACAAAGGAGGAAGAAGTTGTTAACTTCCTTTGCTGGTCCTATCTTGGGGGGACAGAGTAGCAGCAGCCACAAGAGTCAGTGCAGAGTGATAGCAAGCGCTGATTGGTAGAGCAGGAGTCCGCATGCAGCTTGCTTCCACCAAATCACAAACGCCTGCTCACAGTCCATCACAACTTCTGTACCTGGGGCTGTATTTTCGCCTCCCATTTATAATACCACTCCACCTATGCTCAGCCTCAGGCAAAGAAAGCTCGTTCCCGAATTTAAATTGCACGGATACTATAGGAGACAGGTAAGGATGGGACTAGGGTGCAAGGCGTTGTTGTGCATGTGAGTAGGGTAAGTACTGTATATGTTGAGATTTTACATATACTGTATGGTACGGCCATGTGTCTAGCCCATATACTTCTTCCCCTGCACTTACGCACCAGGAGAAAATTAAAGTGAATGGGCCGGCCCTGCATCAGTTTAAGTCTAGTTAGGACCTTGTGCCAGAACGTACTTCTAAAACACAGGGATATAGAAGAGCGCACAGTAACGCCCTGCAAAACGCCGTGTAACATCCTTTAAGGGTACGCTCATGCAGAAGATACGAAAGCTGATTCTGGGGCGGATTCCAGTGCGGGATCTTCCTCAAACGTCGTACCAAATCACCCCACAGGAAACCTGATTTACATTATACCCAATTTAAAATCATGTCGTCGTTTCAGATGACACCTGATTTTACAAAAAAAAAAATAAAAAAAAAAGATAAAAATAAAAAAAACAATAAAAATAAAAAAAAAAAGAAAAAAAAAAAAAAAAAAAAAAAAGAAAAAAAAAATAAAAAAAAAGAAAAAAAAAAAAAATAATAAAATTAGAAACTAAAAAAAATAAAGAAAAAAAAAAGAAAAAAAAAAAAAAAAAAAATAATAACAAATTTTAGAAAAAAAAAAAAAAACAAGAAAAAAAAAAAAAAGAAAAAAAAGAAAAAAAAAAAATAAAAAAAAAGAATAAAAATTTATAAAAAAAAAGATTAAATAAAATTTAAATAAAATAAAAAATACAATAAAAAAAATAAAACAAAAAAAGAAAAAATAAAAAAAAAATAAATAATAATTAATAAACAAAAAAAAAAGAGAATAGAAAAAAAAGAAAAAAAAAATAACAAAAAAAAAAAAAAAAAAACTACATAAAAATAAAAAATAAATTTAAAAAAAAAAAAAAAAAAAAATTTTAAAAAAAGAAAATAATAAGAAAAATTAAAAAAAAAAAAAAAAAAAAAAATATTAAAAAAAGAAAAAGGAAAAAAACAAAAATAAAAAAAAAAGAAAAAAAAAGAAAAAAAAAAAAAACAAAAAATAAAAAAAATAAAAAAAAAAAAAAATAAAAAAAAAAATAAAATAAAATAAAAAAAAAAAAAAAAATAAAAAAAAAAAAAATAAAATAAAAAAAAAAAAATTAAGAAAAAAAATAACAGAAGAAAAGAAAAAAAAAAACAAAAAAATAATTTAAAAAATATAAAAAAAAAAAAAAAAAAAAACAAAAGGAATAAGAAAATAAAAAAAAAATAAAAATAAAAAAAAAAAAAACAAAAAAAAAAAAGAAAAATAAAAATAAATAAAATACATTAAAAGACCCACCCCCCCCGCTCGACCCCCCGCACCTCCCCCCCTCAACCGACCGCCCCCGCCCCCCTTCCCACCCCCCCCTCCCCACCAACAACGCTTGGCACCCCCCCCACTCTGCCCCCATCCCCCACTTCGTCCCCCCGCCCCGCCCTCCCAAACCCCCCTCGCGTACCCCCCACCCATCCCCCCCCCCCCCCTCACCACCTCGCCACTACACCTAACGCCCCCACCCTCACAACACTGTCCCTCGACCCCACCCCACTGCCCGCAGCCCGCCAACACACCCCCCACCAACACACCCCCAAAACACCCCGCCGCACCCCCAACCCACCTCCTCCCGACCCCTCGCCTACCCCCTCCCCCCGACCACCCCCCGACCCCCCACACCCACCCCCACCCGCCATCACCATCCTCCCCCCACCTTCCGACTACCCCCCCCCCTGACACCCACCGCCCACGCACTCCCACTCCCCCCCCTCCCACCCCCGACCCCTACCCCCCTAACCCCCGAGCCCCCATTGCACACACCCCCCCCCCCCCCCTCCACCCCCCCTACCCCACCCATCACCCCTCCCCTCTCCGGCCATCCCCATCTCGCCCCCCCAAAAGACACACTCACCCACACCAAAACCCACATTCGCCTACTGACCCCCGCCCAAACGCCGCCTTCCCCTTCCCTACTCATCCCCCCGCCACATCCCCCACCCCTCCTCGCCTCGCCATAACCCCCATTCCCCTCAAACCCAGACCCCGCTCCGACCCCTCCCCCCGCTACCGGCCCCCACCCCCTCGCCACCCACCCCCCTACCACACCCCCGCCGCTCCCCCCCCCCAACCCCCCCCCCACCCCCCACCCCCCACACGCCTCCCCTGCCCCCAGCCCCCCACCCCCCCTTCCCCCCACCGCCCACCCCCCCTCCCCACACCCCTCCATCACCCCCCCCGCCCCACCCACCCTCTCCCCCTCTCAACCACCCCTCTCCCACCACCCAAAAACCCCCTATGCCCCCCCCACACATCCCCCCCCGCCTCCCCCGCCCCCCCACCCCCCCCCCCCCCCCCCCCCCCCCCTCCCCCCCCTCCCCCCCCCCCACCCCCCCTCCCCCTCCCCCCCCCCCCCTCCCTCCCCCTCCACACATCCCCCCCCCCACACGCTCCCCCCTCCCCCCCCCCCCACCCTCCCACCCCTACGGCTATGCACCCCCCCAACCCCCCCCCCTCCTCTCCTACCCCCCCTCCCCCCCCCCCCCACCCCGCCCTCACCCCCATCCCCCAACACCCCCCCGCCACCCCCCGCCCCCCACCCCCAAACCGCCCGCGTCCTCCCCCCCCCCCCCCCCCCCATGTTCCCGCCTCGCCCCCCCCCTCCCCGCCCCCTCCCCCTGCCCCCAAAACCATCGCCCCCCCACCCCGCACCCCCCCCCCCGCCCATCCCTCTCCCCCCCCCTCTCCCCCCCCCCCCCCCAGCCGCCCCTCGCCCTTTCCCACCCCCCCCCCGCCACGCCTCCCCCCCCAAGCAACCCGCCCCCCCCCACCCTCCGCCCCCGCGCACCCCACCCCCCCCCCCGCCGCCCTACCCCAACCCCCACCTACCCCCCCCCCACCCCCCCATCCCCCCCACCTCCCACCCCATCGCCCCCCACCCTTCCCCCCCCCGCCCCCCCCCGGCACTTTTCCCCCCCCCGCCCGCCCGCCCCCCCCAACCCCCACCCTCCCACCCACCCCCCCCCTTCCGCCCCCCCAACCCGCGCAACCTCCCCCACCCCCGTCCCGCCCCCGCCTCCCCCCCCCCCCAAACTCCCCAACACCCCCCTCCCGACTCCACCCAAACTTCCCCCCCCCCCCCTCCCCCCTTCCTACCTCCCACCCCCCCCTCTCCCTCCTCCACCACCCCCCCTCCCCCACCCGCCCGCCCTCATCACCCCCCCCCCCCCACCCCTCCCCTTTACCCCCCCCTCCCCCCTCCCCCCACCACGCCTAACCTCCAACCCCCCCCACACTCCTCCCCCAACCCCCGCCACCCCGCGCCCGCCCACCCCTTCCCCCCAGCAACCGCCACCCGCACCCTCCCCCCGCTCGCGCGCTCTCCTCCCCACACCCACCCCCCCACGCCCCCCGCCCGCCCCCTTCTTCCCCCCCCAGCTACCACCGGCCTCCCCGCCCGCACCCCCCGCCCCCCCCCCCCAGCGCCCCCCCGCCCCCCGCAACAGCCCCCTCACCTTGACCACCCTCACGCCTCCCCCCCCCCAATACTACACCACACCGCTCCCCTCCCGACCACGCCCCCCCATACCCACCCCCCCCCCCCCCCCCCCCCACCTCCCCCCCCCAGCCGCCCCCCACCCGCCACGCCCAGCACACACCACCCCCCCCACACACCCCACACCCACCACCCCCACCCTCCCCAACCCCCCTCCCCCGCCCGCCCGCCGCCCCCGCTCCCCTACCCCCCCCCCCCCCCCCTTCCCCCACCACCCCCCCCTGACCCCTCCCCCCCACCCCCCCCCCCACGCCCCCCCACCCACCCATTTCCCCTCGCCCCCACCTCGCCCCCCACCTCTCACCCCGCCCCCCCCGCCCCCCCCCCCCTCCACGACCCCACCCCCCCCCTCCGCCCCCCCCCCCTCCCCACACCGCACCCCCCTGCCCCCCGTCCCCCACTCCCCAACACCCACCACCCCCCCCCCCCCCCCCGCCCCTCCTCCGCTCCCCCCATCCCCCCGACCCTGCTCCCCCCGCCCCCCCCCACCCCCCGAACCACCCCCCCACCCTACCCCCCCTCTCGCCCCCCTCCCCCGCCTTGTCCAACGCCTCACCCACTCGCCCCCCCCCCCAGCCCGCTGCCCCCCCCTCACCCCCCCCCACCCCAACTCCACCCCCCCACCCTTCCCCATCCCCCAAAACTCGCACCCGCCCGATCTCCCCCACCCCCCGCCCCCACCCCCCCTCCCACCACCCCCCCCCCCCACCCGCCTCCCCCCACTCCCCTTCCCCCCCCCGCCCCCCCCTACCCATTGTTGAACCCTCCCCCCTCGATCCCCCCCCCACCCCCCCCCCCTCCCCCCACCCACTCCACCCACGAATCCCCCAACCCCCCCCTAGGCCCCCCCCACCACCCCACCCCCCCCCCCCCCCCCCCCCACCCCCCCCCCCCCCCCCCCCCCCCCCCCCCCAACCCCCACCCACCCCCCCCCCACTCCCCCCCACCCCCCCCCCCCCCGCCCCTACCCCCTCCACCCCCCCCCCCCCCACCCCCGCCCCCCTCCTTCCCACCTCCCGACATCATATAAACCCCCACCCCACCCAACCGTCCTCCACCACGACCCACCCCCGCCCACCCGCCTCTCCTCCCCCGCCCCCCCCCAACTCCCCCCCACCCAGCGCCCCCCAACCCCCCCCCCCCCCCCACCCCCCCCTGCACCCCCCCCCCCCCTCGCCCCGCCGCCCCCCCCCCCGCCCCTTCCCCCCCTCCCCCCCCACCCCCCCCCCCCCCTTATCCCCCCCCACCCCGCCCCACCCTCCCCCCCGCCCCCCCCCCTCCCCCCCCCCCCCCCCCCCTCCACCCCCCCCCGCCCACCCCCCCACCCCCCCCCCCGGCACCCCCCCTCCCCACCACCGTCACTCCCCCCCCACACTCCCCCCCCCGCACCAACACACCACCCCCCCCACACCCCCCCCCTCACCCCCCCCTACACGCCTTCCCGCCCAGCCCCCCACCCCCCACACTACCCGCACCCCCCCCCCCACCCCCCCCCCACCACCACCCCCGCTCCAACTCCTCGCCTTGCCACCCCACCCCCCCCCCCCAACCCCCGGTCCCTCAACCATCCCCCACCCGCCCTCCCTCCCCCCGCCCCCCCGCCCCCGAACCCACCCTCACCCACACCCTCCACCCCCCCACCCTACCCCCCCCCCCCCGCCCCCCCCCCAAACCCCGCCCACCCCCCCCCCCCTCCCTAAACCTCACCCCCCCCCCCCCCCCAGCCTCCCCCCTCCTTCCCCCCCCCCCACCCGCCCCCTCCCCTCGCACCACCCTCCCTTTCCCACCCCCCTCCACCTGCCACTCCCCCCCACCCCTCCCCCCCACCCCCGCCGCCCTCTCCCCCCCCACCCCCCCCCCCCACGCCCCCACCCCCCCCCCCCCCCTCCCCCCCCGTCGCCCACCCTCCTTTACCCTCCCCTCCTCCCACCCCCGCCCTCCCACCCCCTACCCCACCACCCCCCCCCCACCCCACACCGCACACCCCCCCTCCGCCTCCCCCCCCCCACCGCCCCACCCATCCTCTCCTCCCCCGCCCCCACCCCCCCCGCCCCCCACCAAACCGCCACCCCCCCCCGCTCCCCGCCTCAAACCCGCCCCACCCCCCCGCCCTCCCCTCCCCCCACCCCCCACCCGTAAACACTAAACCTCCCCCCCTCCCCCGCTCCCCCCCCTCCCCCGCGCCCCCCGCCTCGCCCCCCTCCTCCCCCCCCTCCCCCCATTTTTTCACTGTCCCCCCCCACCCCCCCCCCGCCCATAATGAAACGCCCACCCCCGGATAACCTCAAAACACCGCCCCACCCCCCCCCACCTCCCCGCCCCTTCACCCCTTTCCCTGCGCTCCCCCCTCCCCACCCCCCGCCAACCCGCCCACCCCCCCCCCTCCCCCCCCCCCTCCCCCCCCTCCAGTTACCCCCCCGACCTAGCACCCCCCCCCCTCCACCCCCGACTACGCCCCCTCCCCCACCGACTCCACCCCCATCACGCGCCCCTTCTACCTCCCTCCCCTCCCCGCACCCTCCCACCGCCCTACCCCCCCCCTCCCACCCCCCCCCCCCCACACCGCCCCAACCCCCCACACTTACCGCACCCCCGCCCCCCCCCCCTCCCACACCACCCCCCCACCCCCCCCCCCCCCTCCCCCCCCCCCCCCCCCACTCCCCCCCCCCCCCCACCCCACCCCATCCCCCCCCCCCACCACCCTCACAGCCCTCCCCGCCCGCCAAACACCCCCGCCCCCCTTCCTCCCGCCCCCCCTCCCACCCCCCGCCCCACCCCCCCCCCCGCCCCCCCCTCACCCCTCCCCCCCCCCCCCCCCACCCCCCCGCCCCCCCCCCCCATCATGCCTCCGCCCCCCTCCTCTCCCCCCCGACAAACCCGCCCCCCCCCCACCCCTACACCACCCCCTCCCCCACCCATGCCCCGCAAACGCCCCCTCTCCCTTCCCCCCTCCCCCACCCCCGCCTCACTCCCCACCCAACCACGACCTCTACCCCCCCCTCCTCTCCACCCCCCTTCCCCACACCCCCCACGCCCCCCCCCGCCCCCCCCCACACCCCCCTCCCCCCCCACCCTCCCCGACTCCCTAGCTACCCCCACCCCCCTCCTCCCACCCCCCTCCGCCCCACCCCACCCCCCCGCCCCCCCCACCCACCCCACCTCCCCCCCCGCACCGCCACCCACCGCCTTCCCCCCCCCCCCCCGCCCGCCACCGCCTACCCTCACCCCCCAGCCCCCCCCCCACCCCACCCCGCCCCCCAAGACCCCACCTCCTCCCCCCCCGCCTCCCTCCCCCCCCCTCGTCACCCGGCCTTAAACTCCCTACCCCCCGCCCCTCACCAAACCCCTCCCCCCACCCCCCCCCCCCCCCCACTACCCCCCCGCCACCACCCCCCCCCCCCCACTCTTTCCCCCACCACCGCCGCCCGCCCCCCCCCCCCCCCCCCTCCCCCGGCCCCCTCCCCGGACCCCCGCCCTCCCATCCCTCCCACCCCCCCCCACCCCCCCTCTCTACCCTACCCCACTCCCCCACCCCCCCCCCCCACCCCCCACCCCTCCCGACCCCTCTCCTCCTCCACCCTCCCCGCAACCCCACCCTCCCGAAACCCACCCCGAGCCCCCCCGCCCCCCCAAACCCCCCCACCACCCCCCCCTCAACCCCCCTCTCCCCAACAAACCCCCTCCACCCCGACCCCCGCCCCCCCACCCCCACCCACCCCCCCCCACCCCCCACCGCCCCCCACCCGAACCCACCTCAAGACCCCCCACCCCCCCTCCACCCTACCCCCCCCCCCGTCACCCCCACCCCACCCCGCCCCCCCCCCCCCCGACCTCCCTCCCTCCCGCCACTCACCCGCCGCCCCAAAACACCACCGCCCCCGGTCCCCCACCCCACCCGTCCGCCGACCCCTCCCCCCCCCCAACCCCCCCACCCCCCCCCCCCCCCCCCACCCCACCCCCCGCCCCCCCCCCCTCCCCCGCCCCCCCCCGCCTCCCCCTTCCCCCTTACCCTACCCCCGCCCCAACCCCCCCCCCCGTCACCCCCCCCGCCCTGCCACTAACGCACCCTCCACCCCCCCCCCCCCTCCTCCACCACCCCCCCCCCCCCACCCGAACCCCCCTAACCCCCCCCTCCCCCCCCCCCACGCCCAACAAACCCCCCACTCCCCCTCCGCCCCCCCAGCCCCCCCCCGCCTCCCGACCCCCCAGCCAACCCCCTACCCCCCTCCCCCCCCCACCCCCCCCCCCCCCCCCCCCCCCCTCCCAAAAACCCCCCTCCCCCCCCACTGCTCTACGCCCCTCCCCCCCACCCGCCCCGACCGCCCCCCCCCCCCCCACCCCCTCCACCCCCCCCCCCCCCCTCAACCCCCCCCCCACCTCTCGTCACCGCCCTCACCCCCCCCCGCGACCCCCCCTCTCCCCCCCCCAAACCCCACCCCACTAAACCCCCCCCCCCTCGTCCCCCCCCTAACCCCTACGCCCCCCTTCCCACCCTCCCCCCCCCCCCCCCCCACCCCACCCTCCCTCTGCACACCCCCACTCTAACACCCCACCCCGCCTCCCCCCCCCATCCCGCTACGCCCCCCTCCACACCCACCCCCCCCACCCCCCCCACCCCCCCCCCCTACCGCACCACCCACCCCCCCCCCCCCCCCGCCCCCCACTTAAACCCCCCCCCCTCCCCCCCCCCCCGCCCACCCCCTACCCCCCCCCCACCCCCACCCCCCCCCCCTCCCCCCCACCCCCCCCCCCGCCCACACCCCTCCCCCCCCACCCCTCACCCCCCCACCCTCCCCCCGTCCACCCCCCCGCCCCTCGACGTCCCCCCGCCCCCCCACCCAAACCACCCCTCACACACACCCACCCACACCCCCCCCCCCCCCTACCCCCCACACCCCGCCTCCCCCCGTCTATAACCCCACCACCCACTCCCACACCCCACCCCACCCACGCCCCACCCCCCCCCCCCGACGTCGCCCAGCCAGCCACCCCCCACACCGACCCTCCCTACCACACTCCCCCCCCCCCCCCTCCGCCCACCCAACCTCCCCACCCCCCCCCCCTCCCCCTCCCACCCCCTCTCCAAACCAACACACTACTCCCCTCCCCTTCACTTTTTCCTTCCTTTTCATTTTTTTACCCTATCCTTTTCTTTCGCTAATCTTCTTGCTTTGACGAAAAATACCCTACCACACCTATCCACCAACCTACGAACAAAATCGTTATAAACCCATCCCACCCCCACACCATTCCTCTTATTCCGCACACCACACCACGCTTCATTTCGTAGTGAAGTGAAATCGAAATACCTACAACATGCTAAATCCAATACCCCAATCGACCACATTACTTAGGTCTCCCAAAAACCCGTCAAGTTTCACTCACCCAACTTACAATCCGATGTAGTCCACCATGAATGACAAATATCAATCAAAAAAGACACACAAACGCACAGCACACACACTCCCACACACACAGAAACAAAACACAAACCAAAAAGATACCCCAAATAACAGGGGTACCAATTCTAAATGAAGACTCGTGGGTACCGAGATTAATGTTAAAAATCTCAGGTTATCCTTTCAAACAAACGAGATTCCAGCAGCTCTGGTGCGTATCCCAACGTAAATGAATAGTAATATTCCAAGTTACAATTTCACAGCTTTATTTCCAATACTTAAAAAGCAAAGATGAAAGCTTTGACCTCATGAAGTTGGCGTACTCCACGATCACACGCGACACGTTATTTCGGGAGGGGCGTGTCTCTTAGTGCTTGGTGTGTAGCCTTAGTCCCTATGCGCGCTTAAATAAACCGTGCTCGCGGCATCACGAGCGTCTCTTGCATTCATCCAGTGCTAACGCTGTGCTACCCGGACAGGGAGGAGACCTTCCTCCACACCGTGACTTAGGGTAAAGATTAACACACTCAGTTAACTATTTCATTTGGGTCTCTTTACTTTCATATAATAGACATTCTTCGGCAATAGAGTTGTATTGTATTTTCTTTAAAAGATCCGAGCATTGCTGAACCGCATAATTGTAAAGTCATCGTATCCAAACAATTGCCAATTTTCAGAATAGCTTGTTTGCAAGATATCAGTGTAAATAATTACCCTTTATTTTTCCTACGCGATTCTTTTTTCAAGCCGTAACCTGCGTTTTCTGTTTCTATTTTCCTATTCCAAACCTTCCCTGAAGCGAATCCCTTGGATGAATCGAGAACATGTCGTGATAAGGGCACAGGGCCAAGTATGGCCAGTGTGTCCTAGTCAGGTTTCCTGGCAGGCAGCTCATATTAGGCGATTGTCCTGCGTTCTTTGGCTTGGGTAGGGAAATAGTGTAGCTTTAAGGGCTGCATAGGGCAGTGTACCTTATCGCCTACCCTGTTCTTTGGTCATCAGTTCAATACACTATTATGCCGAGTGTACTTTTGTCTTAAGAGAGATTATTTTTTAATGTATATTAATAAAAGTTAATTTTTATAGCCATTTTTCCTCTTTTCGTATTGTGACGTATCCTATGCCCCACGTACAATATATACCGTGAGTACATCGTATACCCATTATAAAAAACATGTGATTCAATAGATTAAAAACAAAATAAGTCAAGAAAACTCCACTATACAATATAGTAAATTACAATTTAATTATTGTTTCAATACATTTACGCATTATTATTATTTTAGTAGTGGAACATGAATGTCTTATTCTCCAATCAGTCCTGCAGGAATCCTGGTGGCCTAATCTAAACAATCCTACCAGCTTCTCTTGACAAAAGCTTACGCTCTCTCATATCTCCCCCTCTCACTGGCTTATATACTATTTCTATACCGCTACAAACAAAGCTATTCACATTTCCCGATATGTTTTTTCTGCAAATGACGAGAGTGCCATTGAAACGTTATCTGATACTACTTTTCTTATATCCACAGATGCTCCGTATTCTTGTTTTGAGGCTATTAGAACTAATGTCCCACATACTGCATGTTATACAGGCTCGTACAGGTGATCACATATAATTGTAGTTGCGTGTATTAAATACAATTTATATTAACTTGGAAAATTTAAACTCTCTCCTGTTGTTGTTTGCGTGATCTACTTTAGGTAGTTTACATAAAATTCACATGGTTATGCATCCCTTTTATGTTCCACATTTAGTATGACCCCTTAACATTAAGCCAATCATTTTTTTCTTAATGTTTTTAATTAGTTTAGTAGGGCTAGAGATAATAGATTTCCCCAAAGTAAGGTGCCTATCATCGATACAAATCTTCACTTGGTTATGTTAATAATTTTCTTTTATGTTTTGGCTGTATTGAAAGAACTGGTAAATTTCTTAAATAATTTTTACAATATTCATATATCTAGGGGCTATATACTGTGGAAAAAGTAACATTAGTAGGTTTTAAACGTGTATAATCACTCATATTTTTTTCTTTTGTTATATTTTTATTTCTTGTTTTTAATAAACTATCTCTGGACATTTGTCCAGTTGTTTCTGTGTACAGCCTCTCTCTCTTTAATCTTTCTACTGCTCTTTTTGAATGCCCCAAAAATATATTTTTCATGAACGAGGAATTTCTTAGTCTATTATTCGCCGATGGGATATTTTTGATGAGATCATGGCGTGGATAGTAGTAACGAAATTTCGCCTTCAAGATGGTATTTTTAGCGGTATTCTTCCTATATGGTGACACTATTATTTCTTGTTCTATTTTTCCCGTTAGAGATACATCCAAAAAATTGATTGTGTTTTTGTCCCAGTGTGAAGTGAATTTCAAATTGTATTCGTTTTTGCTTAGATAATCTGTGAATTTAGAAGCCGACGACGCATCCCCCTCCCACACCAGGAGGAGATCATCTATAAATCTTCCATATCACCTGATGTGGGAGGAGAAGGGGCAATCCAAGAAAAAATGAAAACTTTCTTCCCATGTCGTCATATATATATTGGCTAATGCTGGTGAACATTTCGCACCCATTGAAGCACCTTGTTTTTGTAGATAATACTTATTATCAAAAGAGAAAAAGTTCTAAAGACCTGCTAATTAGACCGGTAGACAAGGGGGGAGGAGTGGTTCTAATGAATGCTAGCCTATACAGACTTTTAAATCTAGATTTGCTTAAAGATACAACTACCTACCAAAAAATTCAATCAGATCCAACCTTAGAATTACAAAATAAATTAAAGAATTTATTGGATCTGGGAGTATATATGGGACTATTTCAGAAAAATTATCAGAAAAAGTTGTTTGTACAACATCCACTTAACCGAATATTACACTCTCTTCCGAAAATACACAAAGAGGTTTTCCCACCCCCCCTACGACCTCATAGTAAGTGGAATAGGCTCTCTCACTGAACATCTTGGAGATTGAGTGGACACTCTTCTCCAACCTTTAGTCCTGGTAATTCCAGGTTACATAAAAGACACTAAAAGTCTAGTTTCTATTTTGAATAAAATTACCTGGCAATCTCATTTCTCTTGGCTTACCAGCGATGTGGTAGGTTTCTACCCCTCGATACCACCATGATAAAAATGTCTAATCACATTGGGCCATTTCCTAAGAAAATACAGCAAATACACCCCAGCTATTAACGAGTTTATTGTCCTCAGTGTTGAATTTTTGTTGTGCAATAACTTTTTCTCTTTTGATAATAAGTATTATCTACAAAAACAAGGTGCTTCAATGGGTGAGAAATGTTAACCAGCATTAGCCAATATATATATGAGCACATGTGAAAAAGAAGTTTTCATTTTTCCTTGATTGCCCCTTCTCCTCCCACATCAGGTGGGTATGTAAAGATAAATAGATGATCTTCCTCCTGGTGTGGAGGGGGAAAAGGGTTCGTCTGTCGGCTTCTAAATCACAGATTATCTAAACAAAAACTAATACAATTTTGAAATATCACTTCAGGCACTGGTACAAAAAACACAATCATCATCTTACGGGTAAAAATAGAACAATAACATAATAGTTCAAATCATAATAGGAAGAATACCGCTAAAAAATACCATCTTGAAGGCAAATTCGTTACATCCACGCCATATCATCAACAATATCCCACTCGGTGGGTCGCGAATTATAAAACAAAAAGAAAATTCCTCTTCAGAAAATATATTTTTGGAGCATTCAAAAAGAGCAGTAGAAAGATTAAAGAGAAGAGGCTATACACAGAAACAACTGGACAAAGCTATAGTCAGAGTGTCACAAATGCCCAGAGACAGTTTATTAAAAATGAGAAATAAAAATTTAACAAGGGAAAAAAATACGGGTGATGATACACGTTTAAAACCTACTAATGTTACTTTTTCCACAGTATACAGCCCACAATTTTATGAAATTGTAAAAATTATTAAGAAAAATTTACCAGTTCTGTCAATACAGCCAAACATGAGAGAAATTATTAACAACCAAGTGAGATTTGTATCGAGGAACTATATTTACTATTTTGCCATAGGCAAACTTAAACTCTATCAGTTCTCTATTCTATTAAACTCTAAAACGTAACTTTATTATATCTAAACTCTTACCACTATACACACTATTTAAAAACCTGATCTCTTACCTCATCATTAAATCATTTAAATGAATATGATAGAGTCGAGGTTTGTTTAAATAGTGTGGTATGAGTTAAGAGTTAGATAATAAAAGTTACGTTTTAGTGTTTAATAGATAGAGAACTGGATAGATTTTAAGTTTTCCTATGGCAAAATAGTAAATATAGTGATCAAAAGTCACTCTTTGTTCTCTTGCGAGATTCCCAATTTTTTGGAGATTTTGTATCGAGGAAGGCACTTCATTTGGGGAATCTATTATCTCCTAGCCTCTATTTAACCAACAAAAATATTAGAAAAAATGATTGGCTCAGTGTTAAGGGGTCATACAAATGTGGACATAACAGATGCATAACCTGTAATTATATGCAACCCACTAAAGAGATCACAGCAAAAACAACAGGAGAGTGCTTTAAAATATCTAGTTATATAAATTGTAATACACGCAATACAATATATGTGATCACCTGTACGAGCTGTAACATACAATATGTGGGACATAGTTCTAATAGCCTCAAAACAAGAATACGGGGGCATCTGACGGACATAAGAAAAGTAGATCAGATTAACGTTTCAATGGCATCTCGTCACTTTGCAGAAAAACACTCGGGAAATGTGAATAGCTGTGTTTGTAATGAACACCTATCAAAAACAGGGGCTATATATCACATAAATCCTATGGTAAAACTTAAACCATGTTAACAGTAAACACCTATCAAAAAACCAATTTTACCAATTTAGAGTAAAAATAGACAAATTTTATTGAAAATTACAAAAATTACACATTAATATAAAAAACAGACTAAAAAAGATGACAAAGGGACTACACAAAAAACGTGGTCTACTACCCCACCATTTTACATAACATACGTCAACACCATAAGAAATGGGTAATCTCCTATTAATAACCATATATTGTAAGAGCAGCCTATGGCATAAATAAATAATAAGTACCCAACCTTAATGAAAGACGTTGTAAAAAAGTAAAGGTCCCAAATTGGATGGATGGATGCTTAGCTTTGTTTGTAGCGGTATAGAAATAGTATATAAGCCAGTGAGAGGGGGAGATATGAAGCGTAAGCTTTTGTCAAGAGAAGCCTGGTGGATGTTTAGCTTAGGCACCAGGTTTCCAGCAGGACTGAATAGGAGACAAGACATCATGTTCCACTACTAAAATAATGTTAATGTGTAAATGTATTGAAACAGTATCTAAATTGTAACTTACTACATCTTGCATAGTGGAGTGTTTCTTGACATATTTTGTTTGTTTTTAAACTGTTGAATCACATGTTTTTTTTATAATGGGTATACGATGTACTCACGGTATATATTGGACGTGGGGCATAGGATACGTCACACCAAGACTAAGGGACACGCCTCCCGAAACGTGTCGGTGAACGCTGGAGAACGCCACTTCATGATGACGAAGCTATGATATGCTTTTAAAGTAATGAGAAAATAAAGCTGTGAAATTTTAACTTGGAATATTACTATTCATTTACGTTGGGATACGCACCAGAGCTGCTGGAATCTCGTTTGTTTGAAGGATTACAATAAGAAGGGAGCGCATGTTGCTTCACAGCCTCTCGATCCGTGCAGCTACGAGGAGCAAGACCACAGGTGAACCGATTGCAACTGTTGTTGTTTTTTGAATCTCTGGGGTATGGTGTAATATAATCTCTGTTGTAACAAATGTGTAAAATGTATACTAATCTCTGGTTGTACGGTGTAAATAAAAATCCTGTACAGTTGTGTAATGTATCCCTGGGGTACAGTGAATACATGCAGTAATATCTGGGGTAACGGTTGTAAACTAATCTCTGGGTTACAGGGGTAATGTAGTTATCTCTTGGGTACAGTGAGTAATGTAATATCTGGTGTGTAATGTAAGTAATCTCTGGGGTACATGAGTAAATGTAATATCTGGTGTGGTAATGTAGTAATCCTCTGGGGTACTAGTGGAGTAATGTAATAACTGTGTGTTAATGTAGTAATCTCTGGGGGACAGTTGAGTAATGTAATATCGGTGATGGTAATGTATAATGCTCTGGATACAGTGAGTAATTGTAATATCTGGTTAATGGGTGTTAATGTAGTAATCTCCGGGGTATGGTGTAATGGTAATATCTGGTGTATATGTGTGTAATGATAGTAATCTCCTGAGGGGTATGGTGTGTAATGTAATCTCTGGGGTAGATGTGTAAATGTATTAATCCTCAGGGTACAGTGTGTAATGTAATCACTGGGGTATGGTGTAAGTAATACCTGGTGTTTGGTGTGTAATGTAGTCATCTCTGGGGTAAGATGTGTAATGTAGTAATCTCTAGGGTACAGTGTTTAATGTAATCTCCGGGGTTTGGTGTAATGTAATCTCTTGGGTATGGTGTAATGTACTCTCTGGAGTACAGTGTGTAATGCAGTAATCTCTGGGGTATAGTGTGTAATGTATTCTCTGGGGTACAGTGAGTAATGTAATCTCTGGGGTAAAGTGTGTAATGCAGTAATCTCTGGGGTACAGTGTTTAATGTAATCTCTGGGGTATGGTGTAATTTAATCTCTGGGGTATGGTGTAATGTAATCTCTGGGGTACAGTGGGGAATGTAATCTGTGGGGTACAGTGTGTCAATTTTTAGAGCCGCCTTGAAACATCACTTTGGGTCCCGGGCTTAAGTAAAGCAGTGGGTCCTGCCCTAGACATATGATATAACCCCACCGTGCCTCTAACCACCACAAACACACCAATATCACATACCCACCTACATTTGTGGACACGTAGCAGTCCCCCTGTAAACTAACTTGCAGTGCAGGGTACCAAGGCTTTCCCTGCCTCTGCTATGGATTTTAAGTTTTGCAAGTCCCTAAAACGCACACAAACAGCCAAAGAATCAGGTCCTGACCCGGGGATCCAGAGCATATGTCCATGCATTCGCCACCTGGGGCCCCTGTGTTTAAGCTCCCCCGAGGCAACGCCTAGTATGCCAATGTAAAAGATGGTTCCTGTTAATGTCACTCTGGTTTACATGTATGAATGTAATCTCTGGGGTGACAGTGAAATAAGTAATGGATTCTAGGTGTTTGAGGTTTAATATAATACATTTTTGGGTAGAGTGATTAATATAATTAATTTCTTGAGTACAATGTGCAATTCATTTTCTAAGCTGCAGTTATAAATGTCATTTCTGGGCCTCGCCATGTGTAATGTAATGCAATTTCTGCAGTGCTGGTGAACGATGAATTCTGTGTATGTATGCAATAAAATAAATTTTGGGAACAGTATGAAATATAAGTATACTAAGGGGGTAACACAGGATTGGGTTCTTTTATTTTCCTCATTCTGTTGTAACAAATTTAATGGAGTAATGATGGAGATGGGAGGGGTTTAGCGAAATTTTCTGCATTGCGCAACATTTTTAATTTCCATCAAGAGTGGAAAATATTATAGGTTGGGATGGTTCGGTTTCATTGCCAGAGCAGCTTTTTAGTCCCAGTCCCGCCTTCTAAATCTTAGTAATTAGAGAGGCCACCTCATAACCATAATACGGATTGTGCAAAACCAAAATTGTTTGCCATAAGATCCCGCCCGGAACCTTCTGGGGAGCTCACAGCACTCCCTTAGACTTCCTAGCTGGGTTAGAGGGGGCCGCTTCACTGCAGGTAGGGGGGGTGGAGAGGGAAGAGAAATGAAAGGGAAGGTGAGTGAAGGAGGGAGGGAGGGATAGGAAGGTAGGGGATGAGAAGGAAAATTGGCCCCCCCCACTTTTTGAACCAAAGTTAGGCCCCTGCATATGATTCTATACATTTATGACGGGAGGATGGCAAAACTAGGTGCATTACTGCTGGAATAGGTAGACCAAGTTAAAGGTGGTTTACCTGATACTGATTTGTTGTTTTGGAGCTAGAAATGCATAATCTCTGACCCGCAGTAGAACAGGTTCATAAATTCAGGCGCATTCGACGCTACAAATGCTCTCAAAAAAATGAAAGTCCCTATTAGAGCCTTATGTATGAAAACTTTCTAGCAGTAAAACTGTCTTTGTTGCCCATAGTAACCAATTAGAGTTCAGCTTTTATTTTTCCAGAGCACTTTATGGAATGAAAGTTAAGCTCTGATTGGTTGCAATGGCCAAAAAACCCAGTTTTCCTGCCTGACAACTTTCAAACATACAGTAAGGTCCTTGATGTATACAGTGTTCTGGGAGTAGCTCCCAATGTACATGCTAGACATATCTCCAGTGCTCCATTTTTCCAACAGAAGCCAAGAAAAATTCCTGTTGGCCTCCATCAAACCTATATACACTGGTATACTTTTTGTAACTATGGAACACCGTTATTGAACACATAATTCCACTAAAAAGAATAGAGTACTGGTTGTTGTTTTTATTTTTTATTTTTTCTTCATACCTTGGAACCCAATAGACAACAGATGACAAACGACCCAAGACCTTATTTTATGGGGCCTACAACAGCACAGCAAAGGAGGCTCATGCAGAGTAACATAGGATGCTCTTACTGCACAGCATAGGAGGTTTAGGCAGCTTATGTTTAGACAGACACAGCTTAGGTTTAGACAGATTTATATTGTCTAAAAGGTCAAGCTGTGCAGAGGTTGTGCTGCACCCTGCACCAACGGTTACACCGGGCACACCTTATAGACAGCACTGCACATCATTGGTTGGCGGACTCTTGGTGGGTACTTGCTGGCACTGTGTGTCAATATAGTGCTCAATATAGTGGAATAACTACCTGCTACTTGTCCCAAATTATCTGCATCTCAGTAAATGAGGAGTGCAGAGCAGCACCTTTTTACCTGTCAAGGGGAGTAACCTGCATTTTATGTCACAGCAAGATCAAGGCCCCCAAAAACTTGGCACCTCAACACAGCTGGACTACGAGTACATTGTGCCAGCACGAGGCCAACGCAACACCTTATTGCAAAACATCCTCCTAAGATATGGTGTTTCAGGTTAACAATATGTTAAATTGGTCATCCAGGTCATTTTAATAACATGTTGTCAGGATACTGCTGCTCTGATAAAATGAAAACATGTACTTATGTTTCCTCTCACCTGCTTTCCAATGCTGGCACTGTCCACTGCTTCTGCCGATCTTCTTTTACTTCCGGCATTGATTGGCCGCAGGGGTCACGTACCATTGCTTGATGTCACTGTTCAGAGCATTTATTTCCGGATGGTGACATCAGGCAATGGCATGTGACCACTGAAGTCAATCAGAAGTGGAAGTAAGTTGAAGACCGGCAGAGGCAATGGACATCGGCAGCATTGGAATGCAGGTGAGAGGAAAGGTAAGTATAAGCATTTTCAATTTAAGGTTAGTAGTGTTATAACAATTTGTTACTAAAATGATCCAGAAAACCCCTTTCAGGAGCTATGTTTTATACAGTCTTGCGGTAACATGTTCTACTTTGAGGGCAAACAAAATGCTGATGTAGTACGGGTTTAAAATCAGTTTGGCACCCCTGCTATAGATGATTTATCCCACTTTATGTCTTTACAGTATATGTAATAGCATGTCATTTGAAGTTTCATTTGGGAGCCTTTTCAAGTGTTTATGTGAAATGGAAACACACCTTTAAACTATCCAATTCTGTCTGTCTACAGTGGCCAACAGAGGGAGCAGGAAAGATAACTGAAGATTGATTGAATATTGAGTTTAGTGGGAGGCAGGATAAATTATTCAGCTTTTTGAATTGCAACTAATTTGTCTCCTGTTAGTTATGTCTATTAAAGAGAATAGACAAGTTTAAAATGTAACTTTGGGCTTAACACAGCCAGGTCACATTTGTTACGGTCCGTGCCGCAGTCTCTGTTCTGGGCCACGGACATGGCCATGTTCCTGTCCTTGCGCCGCAGCCTCTGCTGCGAACCACGGACATACCTGTGTTCCTATCACAGATCTGGTTCCTTTTGGGGTGCCGCTGTCACTATGTACGCTCCCGTCGCTACTGCTTGCCCACCTGTGGTTGCAGTGCAGCTTTTCCTATGCTAGCCATGCTGCTCCTCCATCTTGGCTGCTGCCCTGATTCTTTATCTCTCTATAGAGGGCAGTGACCACATCATGCACTTATTTATTCCCACAGTGTGCAGCAGGGTTGAGCTTCCTCTACCAATCCCCTTCCACCTGTGTGTTTATAAGCCTGCTTCTACCCACACTCCCTGCCGGATCCTTGTTGTGTTATGTTCTCATGTTGTGTTATGTTGGTGCCTTTTCTCATGTTTGTTAGTAGTCTGGTGTGTGCTGTCTTGGTGGTTAGTCTCCACGCTGGTTTCCATGTGTCCGTCTGTATCTTTGTCTGTGAGCTTCCTTGCCATGTTCTTTGCCTGTGTTTTTGCCATGTTTATACCTTAGTTCTTAGCCAGTGTCCTAGCTTTAGTATCTGATCATGTTATTGGTGTTGTGTCCAGTCAGTCTATGTTTTGTACCTTGCCTTCCGTTTAACCTTCCTGTTTGGCATGTGTTTTGTCCTGTCTTTGTCTGTTTTGTACCTGCATATATCTACACCTAGTTTGCTATATCTTTGTCCCTAATTCTGTTGGTGCCTAGCATTGGCACTGCTGGCCTGTCTAATCAGCTGCCACTGCTGGGGACTGCTCTGAGGTTGCACCTGGCGGCTGTCGGGGAAAGCCATCCTTACCATCTAATGCTCTGTGAAGATGCCCGACGGATGCTTATTTACACCCCTTTGGAGCAAGCCTGGCAGTGGTCCAGTGGGTCCACTACCCACTCACCCATTACAACATTATTACAACTACCAGTTAGTAACCAGATTAACCACTGTGTGGAACTGCTAGATAGTCTCAGAGTGACTCAATAAGGGGCTGCTAGTTTGCCAGAGTTATCTGGAGCTATGCTGACTGCAGTGCATCCCACACTGCTGGAAGGAGCATGAAGGAGGATCTATAGAAAAAACTGAACCAGATGCTCCATTGGGTTCAAGTTTAGGGAATTAGAAGGCTAGTCTAATACTTGGAAGTCTTGGTAATGGACATGTAACATTGTCTTGCTAAAAGATCCCATCGATCTCAGTAGTATACACTAATCTGATAGCCCACACAGCAGCACACTAACAGTTCACAAACTACATGTTTTTTAGAATTACTGCTGCCCTTGGCCCAAAAGCCAATAAACATCCTTTTTTGCAACTCTGATAAATCACCCCTTTTAGCCATGAAAGCATTGTAGGAAATGTGCAGACAACCTATCACATACATTATATACTACCAAGCCAAGCCATGACATTTGCCTTCCTTCGTGAGCTACGTACTTCCGACGCTGAAAGTAGGAAGGGGTCATAATAATATGATGAGAGTGTGTATATGTATCATTTAATATTTAGATCACAGAATAGTCTATCCATTCTGACCGCCTGGCTGTTGTTCAAAGTTTAATGGCATTCTTTATCTACATCAAGCGTCCCACTAGAGCTTGTTGCATTATAGTCTTTAACCTTTAAACCACTCTGCTTCTCTACCTGTTTGTTTATCTATTATTCATCTTAAAATTATAATAAAAATCATAACATCTTGCTGTCAAAAACATTAATGCTTGAAATGTTTTCATTACATATTTAAGTGCATTTGTCATATGGCATTTATCATATTTTACAAATAATATTTTATTTGAATTGAAAGAACAGTATTTCCTCTACGATATGCCAAAAACATAAATGGGACATAGATGTCTGGTTCCAAAAGAGAGTGCCAAATATTTCTTTACAAGATTTTTCTTACAGATTTTCTGAATACAATTGGCACAACTAGTTTTATACATAAAATATTCTTGACATTTTAAAGTTTTCATTTAATATTACATATTGTAACACAAATGGAGATGACATTTTCTGAGAACTGAAAGTTTCCTGAATTAAGAGAGTGGCAAAGGGATCCAAATATGTTAGACAGGTGGAATATTTTCCTTGATTATTTTTCCCTGTGATCACCTGTAATTGTTGCGATGATGTTTTATGGTATATGAGCACAGAACAAAGATACTGTTAGTGGAACCAAGAAACTAATAAGCAATTAGCAGAAAGTTACTCTAATGGATACATAACTTTATGTAACAAATTTTAAAGAAACCATGCTGTGCACTTGCTCTGTTGAAATTTTCTATCCAAAACAGGAATTTATCACTCACCTGATGATATTAGTCGCTCACCTTCTTTCTCTTTTACACTCCCTTGTAGATTGAAAGCCTCTCTATCAGTTTGTTGCTCATTTAGTGCTAATTATTGTACTTATTTTTTTTTATGTCAAGTATGCGTTTTGGAATTAATAGGATTTCAATATAAATAATAATAATAATAATAATAATAGTCAGAATCTTGCAAATATAAATTATAAATTGTATAAATATAATTCTCCCCTGTGACCAATTATTCTTTCAGAACTGGTAGTGTTAAGAAGAGATACAGTCTGATATGATGCAAATATTTATTCCACTTTATAACGTCATTCCAGCATGGGTTTATGAAGGATCGGTCCTGTCAAACTAATCTCTTTATCTTCTATGAGGAGGTTAGTTCTAGATTGGATCTGGATGAGGAATTGGATGTCATATATCTAGATTTTTCTAAAGCATTTGATACTGTTCCACATAAAGAGTTGGCAAGTAAAATGAGAATGCTTGGACTGGGGGAAAATGTGTGCAAGTGGGTAAGTAACTGGCTCAGTGATAAAACAAAACAAAACAAAGGGTGGTGATTAATGATACAGACTGGATCCCTGTTACTAGTGGGGTAGCAGAGGGTTCAGTATTGGGCCCTATCCTCTTTAATATTTTCATTAACGATCTTACACATGGATAGCACAGTAGAATATCAATATTTGCAGATGATACTGAGATCTGTAAAGTAATCAACAAAATAGAGGATAATGTTTTATTACAAAGGGATCTGGATCTTGACAAAAGACGTTGCTGCAGACATAGGGGTTTCACAGCTCCCATCTCCAGAGCTGTTCTAGGAACAGAGCTTCAGTTAACAGCTCTGTTCCTAGAGCAGTCTGTATAAGCACTGGAAAGGGGAGGAAACTTCTGTTCCCCGACGTTCAACCCTTTGATTGCCGTGGTCTGTGACTGCTGCATAATGAAAGGGCATTCCTTTTCTCTGTCAGGTGGTCGGGACTCCCGGTAACCCGACAGATCCCGGGGAATGTCTGTACAGTCAGAATAGAATAGTCCCAGGGCTGTCTGTATAGGAAGTCTGCAGTCAAGGCACACTCTGTCAGTATAACACAGAAAGTTATTTATTAGCATATATGAATATGCTAATACATTACTTAGAGTAAAAAAACTAATTGTTAAATAGCTATCCCTGAATGTGCTTTAAAAAAGTATAACAAAAATATTAAAAAGTGTAAGAAAAAAATATATATCATAACTAATAAAATGAAAATAAATATTAAATAGCGAGCTCCTCCTGTCTGTAATCGGTGCAGCAGCGGGGGCTGCTATGTGAGTACCTGACAGCCCATGAGTGTTGTAATAAACACTTCTGGGCTGTCTGTAACATCACCATGCCTGTAATGCATTGTGGTCATTGCCGGGCATGGTGACTGACAGTTGCCTTATAGAGCAGTTCTCCTCTGTACTGATCTCTATTGTATCAGTGATCTTCAGATCACTGATACAAATCTCCAATGTGGAAAATGAAAGAAAAGGTGTAAAAGTAAAAAAAAAGTTAAAACACAAACATATCAAATAAAAAAAAAAAACATATACACTGCCCTTTTCCCTTTTCAAAGGTCAATCACCCCAAAACAGATAAATAAAGTAATAATTTGGTATCGCCGCGCACGTTATGACCTAGCCTATAAATCTGTCATGTTAATTAGTCTGCCCGGTAAATAAAAAAAAAAACAAAAAACAATCATCCCACAGCACATAAAATGGAATAAAAAGTGATTAAAACTCATATAAATGCCAATGTGGTACCAATTAAAACATCAGTTTATCCAGCATAAAAAAGCCCTTACATAGCTCTGTATACAGAGAAATAAAAAAGTTATTGCTATCAGAAGATAGCGATACATAAATACTTTACACAATGAAAACACTTTTTTTTAAAGTGCTTCAACATACAAAAAACTATATAAATTGGGTATTGCCGTAATCATATTGACTCATGGAGTAAAACTAACTTGTCACGTATACTGCATGGTGACCCCTGTTAAAAATAAAATTAGACAACACTAGTAGGATTGCAATATTTTCTTCATCCTGTTTTTTCCAAAAAATGGATTTAAAACCGATCAAAAATCTTTGTCCCCTCAAAAATGATACCAATAAAAATGTCATCTCATCCTGTAAAAAACGAGCCCATACATAGCTCCATACAGAGAAAAATAAAAAAGTTATGGCTCTCAGACTATGGTGATGCAAAAACGTGTTTTCCTTTTTGAAGAAAAGTGTTTTTATTGAGTAAAAACAGTAAAACACAAAAAAATAAAAATTGGGTATCGCTGTAATTGTATTGATCTGCTGATTAAAGATATCCTGACATTTATACAGCACGGTGACCGCTGTAAAAAATAAAAAACCCTGCAAGGATTGCTGAAAATTTGTTCATAATTTGTTGAGCGATTGCGTTGGCTATCGAAAACGTTGATAGTGATAGTCGGCCCGGCTATCGAAAAGGTTTTTCGTATTTGACATCGTTTAATGGCGAGGGCCCTTTAAAAGTTTTTGGGGGAAAAGCAACAACACCTTCTTTAAATTACCCCAAAAAAAGGCGGGGAGAAGCTGAAATTAACATCCAAACAGCCCCAAAAGGGTTTCATGCTACAACTTGGGCAACACCTTGGGTTTATAAAAGTCACAAAAAAAAAGTCACAGACCATTTATTTCCCTGTCTTGTACCCCGCCTGCCCCCCTTTTTTAAACCGCATCCACCCAAAATTAAAAGTCCCAAAAGGCCAGTTTTATTTAAACCCAAACTTTTTTTTAACTTGATGGACATTGTTTTTAACCCTGCCCGGAACGCAGCATGCCCCCCCAAACCCCCAGCCCCCCACTTTTTAAAAAGTGCCCCCAAAAAGGGTTTTTCCAACCCCCCTTTTTTTAGTTAAACCTGGACATTGCCCTATCCCTGTCCTGGGCCAAAAGAAATGGGCCCCAAACCTGAAATACCCCCCCCCAATTTAAAAAAGTCCCGGGAAAAAAAAGGGTTTTTTAAACCCACCATTTTATTTTTTCACGGGCCCTTTTGACTATCCCTGCCCCTGGGCCACGGATGAGCCCCAAAACCTGCTGCCCCCCACATTTAAAAAGTCCCGGGAAAAAAAAAGGAGTCTTTAAAAACCACCATTTTAGTTGAACGGGACATTGACTTCCCTTCCTGGGCCACAGCATGCCCCGGGGGCCCGGGGGTTACAGGGGTGGGGGGTTTGAAAGCCATTTTTGGCGTCCATCATCTATTAACATGCAGGTTAAAATGCCCCCTGATGACGCAGCAAACGAAATTTTCGTGCTAAAAGCAGATGCGGAAGCGGAAGTGTGAGAACCCCAAAGCCTTCCTCTGTACACATTAAAATCCCGGGGGGTAGCGCTTCCCCCCTCCAAATGAGGGGTGGCCCAATTGAGCTTCACTTGGAAATACGGGGGTTAACGCTCCTTTTAACACCCAGGTGCCCTTTTTCTTGGCATTTTTTTCCTCTTTTTACTCAACGTGCTGGAGGAAAAGGTCCTGTATTTTGTTCTTGTCCGTGCCCATACCCAAAGCCCTTTTCGGGAATAACCTAAATCTGGTAAATTTTTTTCCGGGTACCTCCCTTGTAAAATTTCCTAAAAAATTTTGTACATGCAAGTTTTTTAGTATTTTAAAATTCTAAAAAACCCACATTTTTAAAATGGGAGGGAAAACCCACCTTGTCTTTGTTTCTCTTTTTTTTATTGTTTTTAAATGGGTTGCTCAATACGGGGATTGATAAGCTATGTTTAAAATCTTGCAAAAAAAGTCTTTTTGAAATATTTTCCCAAATTAAACCCAGTTTTCCAAACCAAACCCTTTTTCTGACAGCCCCAAACCCCCTTGGCCACTCTTACAATTGAAAGAACAAATGGGGGGTTTTTGAAAAACATTTTTTAGAATAGGCCCCTGTATTTACTCATGTCACAGAAAAAAGGCCCCCAAAATTCAAAGCATACCCTTGGGGGCCATTTTTGGGTAAATTTGTGAAGAACAAATTCTTTTTAAAAACCCAACATTTTTAGAATGGGAACCTTTTGTATACCCGGGGCATGTCACAGCAAAATGCCCCCAAAAAATTAAAAAGCTTCCCCTTGGGGGCCCCATTTTGGTAAATTTTGTGAAAAAATGCCCTGTTAGAAAAAACCCATTTTTTTATTTTGGGCCCTGTAGAATTCCCTGAAATTTCAAAGCAGCATGCCCCAAAAAAAATTATAAAAATGACTTCTCACCCACTTAAAAATTGTGGGGGAAGAAATGCCAATTAGAAGCCACATTTTTTGTTAAAAAGGGAAACCATGATTTTTGCTGTATTACAGCAACTGCCCCCAAAAAAAATTAAAAATTTTTTAAATTCTAAAGCCCTATTAAAAAATTGTGAGGGAAAAAATGCCACGGGGAAAAAAGTAACACCCCCTTTTCCCAAAGGCCCATATTTTTGCTGTATCTCAAAGCAACATGACCTCAAAACCATTGACAATGCGAAAACTTTTTAAAGATAATATGAGTAAAGGGAATACGGTGTTTTTCAAAAAACATTGCGTTTTTTTAAATCCCTTTCACAAAAAAACCCAGAAAAAATGAACTGTTGGGAAAGAGAAAAAATTGCGGTTAAAAATGACTTTTAAAAAAAAAAAAGTTTTCAAGGGGGGCCCTTTTGTTTTAAAAGGAATTTGAAGAAAGATTTGGCAACTAATCGGGTGACCTGGGGCAATTGGGGCCACAACACCCATCAGAGTTTCCATGCCTGATTCATCTTGATGAAAGTCAAACGACCCAAATTTAAACTGTGGAAACCCGGGGAAGCTTTTGGCTTTAAATTGACCCCTCCGGGCTTGCTAAAGGGTTTCCGCTCAGATATGACGCTGGCTCCCGGGGCAGGAAAACCCCTCAAAGGGGGTGACGAGCCCAGCTGGGGCCCATTGGTTCCTTTTTGGGGATCCCCAGAAGTCTTTTGGGGTAGGGGAACACTTCAAAAAAAACGGTTTTCAGACGCAGTTTAGTCGTGCACCATGTTTTAAGTGATCTCTGTGTGTTGGATGTGTGCCCTGCTTTCCCTTTGGTTTGGTGGGTGGTAAACAAAAAATTTCCAGAGGTCAAACCCCTTTGGTTCTGCCACCTTGCCCCTGCTTTCCCCCCTACGCCTACTGGCACTCTACCCGCTGTCACGTCGCTAAAAGTTGTTCCCAGAAGGGCCCTTTGGGGAACGGGAAAACAGACGCAAAAAGATGTCCCGTTGATCAATCAGCAAGGGCTCCATTTTTGCATTTTACTCTTATTTTTTTGGGGGGAAGGAAAGGGGCGGGTTTTTGTTTTTTTACCCGGGGGTCCGGAGGGTGGCCACCAGTAAAAGGGTTTTTCATTTTGAAGGCCCTTTAAAGGGGGGGATTTAGTTGGAGGAAATGGAGCATCCCCAAACATTTATGTAGAGTTTGGGGCCTTAATTTCCCCAAACCTCTGGGGCGAGGGCACAGCAAAAATGATCTTCCCCCAAACTTTCCCCCTCCGCCTTTAAATTCCCCGCCAAAACCCCTTTCCAAGGGGAAAGGGGCGACGGGTTTTAAAATCGGTGTTAGGAAAAACCTCCCCCCTCCCCCCTTCCCCCTCCTCCCCCGCTCCCCCCCGGGAAAAAGCTTCCAAAACCAAACCCTGGCTTGCCCGAGAGATGCACCCCGAGGCTGATGCGGGCCCCCTTGCACTAGCTTGGACCCCGAACCACTGCCTATTTAAGACCCATGAAAATTTTGAAACTGTCGGGCCCTTTTGGGTTTGAAAGGAGAGAAAAGGGTCCGTGTCCGAAACTGTGTCCCCTCCCCCCCCTCCCTCGCTGGGGGCCTGTTTTTTCAGAGTTTTCCAAAAGATCGTTCCAGAACTAAGAAACACCCCAAAGCTCATGCTGACAAGGCATTGTTCGCACTGACCCTTTTTGGGGTTACTTCAAAACTGGGAAGGGGGGTTCAGAGCTTTTTCAACCTGCCTTTCCCCTCTCGGGGGTTCAAAACCCCCAGGTCCGCCGGGTGCTTGTCAGGCCCCTGTGTCACTTTTGTAATGCGTAAAGGGATTGCCTGCTGCCACATCGCTTTGGGGAAAGTTTGGGGGGTGGAATTCAGCGTGTTGCCACGGGAACAATGAGAGGTTTTTTGGGGAGGCCCCAAACTACCCCTGCAAAAGCAGGGCCCGGGGGCCCAAGCAGGGGGCGGAAAAGGCGGAAGTGCGAACTCAACCTCGGCCTTCTTCCCGCAGGCAGTCCAACCCCGGGGTTGCTCTTTAGAAATTTTGGATGGGCAAGGGGTTTAGACATGTGCCAGGCAAGGGAAAGGTCCCCAGGGCCCAACCCCATCTTTAAAGGGGGGCCAGCAAAATTTTGCCCCTTATCGCCCCCACCCCCTTGGGCCTTTCCAAGGGGCCCTTTTCACCCAGACAGCGCTTTGGTCCCCCCTTTTCTTTGAGCCCTCCCCCCACTCCTGACCTGTGTGTGGATTTGGCTCCAAGGCAGATTAATTTCAACAACGGCCCTGGTGTTCCCCCTGGGCACGTGATGCCAACCCGAGGACCCCGGGGGGGAAAAAGCCCAGCACCCAACCCTGCAGTTTTTTAAGAAACGTTTTCGCCGGCCTGAGAACCACCCTCACCCCCAAAAACATTTTCCCCAAACCCGCTCCCCCCCAGTGAAACCTGTCCCCAGAAATAAAAGCGGCCTTGGCCGTGCTTACTAGCCCTTGTCGGGGGTGAGTTTGGGCTTTTTCCCGGGCACAGATGCAGACAAAAAGCGCTTGAAAAAATTTGATGACACGGGCTGGCCAGGGCAAGGGGCGGCTTTTCTGGCAAAAAAAATGCCTGCTCGGCATCTGGATTGGGGGGGAAGCGGGGGGCCCTTACGTGGTGGGGAAACCCCTCTGTGTCCAAAAAAAACGGAAAAGGAAACATTTCCAAAGGGCCCAAAAGCCTGGCAATGCCGGGCATTTAGGGGTTTTGGGGTTTTTGGGGTGTTTTGGGTTTAAAGTGTTTCTTTTGCTCCCAACCTGGAAAACAAAGGCTGGCTGCTAGAAGGGGCCGGGTGTAGGCGTGCAGGGGCGTTTAAAACTGGCGGAAGGGAGAAGGGGGGGATGGGTCTCTGGTGGGGCTGGTGGTACTTGGGGGACGGTGGGAAAGGTGAAGCGGAGGTGATCCCTGAACATGACCTGAGAAAACATGGGGAGCTGAGGAACGCCTTTGGGGGGGTTTGGGGGGAGGAGGAGGAGGAGGGGGACAGAGGGTGGGACAGGGGGTTTTGGGGGCCCGGCGGGTCTGGCCTTTTTTTTGGGCCCAATTTTTCCCCCATTTCAACTCAAGCATTCGGGGCAGGGGACCCAACATGTTGGTGGTGGTTAACCTTTAAAGGGTTTTTGCCTCTACTTATGCGTTTTACGGCAAAAGGGGGCAAATGGGCATCGTGGGGGAATCTGCGACTTGCCCCAAAGAAGGTCCGGCTTTAGAGGTCGGACCTTTTTTTACGGCGATAAGCCCAGGAGCGGGTATTTGCGTGGGCCCTGGTGGCGGGGAAAAAAAAACCGCGGACTTTGCGGGGGCCCCCCCTCTTTTCCCCTTTTTTTGGCGGGACCCCCTTTTTTTTTTTTACACTTAAACCCCATCGGCTTTCCCCCTCGTCCCTTTATGAAGGGGGCTCGCCCAAACAAATTCTGCCGGGGAAAAACCCGGATGGATCTGGGAATGCACATCTTTATCATAAACAACCAGGGGGACTTGGGCCCTCCTGACTTTCTGCATCCAGAAACTGCGGGTTTCAAGCAAGGGGGACCCCGCAAGGCGTTGCCGACCGCCCCGGGGTTTTTGCCCCCATGACCGGCTTCCTTTTACCTCCCCTTTATGGGATCAGTAACGGGGGGGCAGAGCAGAAAAAAATCATCCTTTTTTTTTCCCCTTGTTTTTTTAACATTTCCCTTTTTGACCCCAACCGCATTTTTTTCATCAAAGAGGTCTTCAAAAAATGGATTTCCACAGGGGGGGTAACGAGTTGAAAAATTTGGGTGCTTATTTTTGGGGCAGAGGTGATGTTTTCGATGACGACATTTGTGGGGTGACTGCGAGGACGAGGAGGAAGATGCTATGATGCAGGTTGCATTAACCAAGAAGGCAAAATTGGCGACGATGTTCGTTTCTTTTGATTCACAGGGCCCTGACCCCGCGTGGCAGGCCTACGGTCCTGCAAAAAACGATCCCCTGGCATGCGTGTTGGCCCGCACTGGAAAGGAGCAAAATTCTCTCGTACCCCTACCTCCATGTGTTTTCCCCCTCTTTTTCGCTTCCACCCTGCATTTCGCCCATTTCGAAAAAATAAAAATTTAGAAAAGGGTTTGGGAAAAGTTTTGGAAAAAACCCCTTTTAAAAGACCAAATCAAGCTATTCTCAAATCCCTTTTAAAACAAAACAAAATTGCTGGATTCAAAATTTTAAATGCAAGGGGTTTTTATTTAACAAAACTGGACTGGGCGGGAAAATCTAAAAAACCCGTAAAGTGTTATGGGTTTTTGGTAAAAAAAAGGTATTTTTTCACCTTTCAATTCCCTGGGGTGAATATAGAAAATTGGGTGTTTTTTAAAATTTAATGATGCCCGCGCCAAAAGAACAGTGCTGGGTTCCCCAAAAGCAAAAAACACCCTAAATGTTATTTTTTGATAAAAAAACTGTATTTTTTGCACTTTCAATTCACCTTGGTGAAAAATAGAAATTTCTGTTTTAAAAATTTACGTAGATGCTGCTCAATGAAAAAGTGGGTGGGTGCACAAAAATCAAAAAAAACGTAACTGTTTTTGTTATTTATATAAAAAAACGTATTTTTTGCCCTTTCAAATTTACCCGTTGGGGGAAAAATTTAAAAAGCTGTTTTTTAAAATTTCGTAGATGCTTCGTCAAAAACAGGCTTTGGGGGCGGGGAAAAATTCAAAAAACAAATTTAAATTTTTAAAGTTTTGAAAAATAATAAACAGTATTTTTTTTCCCTTTCAAAATTCCCCTTTTGGTGAATATAGAATTGTGTTTTTAAAATTTTTCGTAGATTTCTGCGTCAATGAAAAAGTTGGGTGGGGGGCGCAAAAAATTTAAAAAAAAAAACGTAACTGTGATGTTTTCGTACGTTTCAAAGGTATTTTTGGCAACAAAAAAACCCGTGGACTTTCAAGATTGCTGGTTTGGGAATTTAAGTGCAAAGGGGGATATATCAACAGTCAAGGGTAATTTTGGGAAAATTGGGAAACCCATCTGAAAAACTATCCCGATAAAAAAAGTGGAGTTTTGCACTAACAAAGAGACCTGCGTTACTAGAAATTATTTTATCCAATATAAGTTCGGCTGGCCCAATATCCAAAGGGAAAAAAATTTTAAAAAGCCAAACGTTAAATAATAAAAATTTTTCCACTAAAAATGTCTACACTAAGTCTTGGTGAACTTTTTTCCAGTGTTCTTTAAGATAGAGCTTGTCTGTGTTCGCCCGCGGGGGACCCCCCCCCCCCCCCCCCCCCACCGCCGTGAATTTTAAAAAGTGGTAGATTCTGCTTTTAAAAAATTTTTTTTAGTAACTACATAAAATTTTTCAAATCCCTAATTAACTAAATTGGAAGGGGTCACAGCTTTAAAAGTGAGGTTTCTCTGTGGCAGAAATAGACTAATTTCGGGTGAGCTTTTGGCCAAAAGGCAGAAAAGCAGGTCCTATCCCTATGATCGTGAGAAAACACTGAGGGTGGGAAAAGGAAACGCTGTTCTATGTAAAACGAGGGGCATGTGATTTTTTTCCGCCCCAAACGGGAACCATACCATCCCGTCATGAAGTCGCAAAAACATCTCACCCTGCCTATTCTGTATTGATTTGCTGGCCGCCAAAATTACAGGAAGCGCCGAAAAAGGCGGCGATCTTAATAGATGATGCACAGATTTTAACCTTAATTATCGCATGATCTGGAAATTTCGATCACCATAAAAACCTTGCCGATTTCAACTTTGTCGATAAAAATCGCTCAACACTATTCATAATGCCTCACAAAAACCTTAATAAAAAGTGATAAAAGCATCATATGCACCACTTAATGGTATCAATAAAACATCTAATCATCTCACAGAAATGCCCAAAATTAGCTCTGTATACAGAAAAATAATAAAGTTTTTGCTATCAGAATATGACGAGATAAAAATGCATATTTTTAATAAATGTATTTCTATTGTGTAAATAAAATTTATATCACTGTAATTGTACCGACCCCCAAAGGAAAGTTGTCAAGTTCTTTATACTGCACAGTGAGCCCTGTAAAATTGAAGCTCAAAAGCAATGACGGAACTGCGTTCTTTTCCCCCATTTTCATGGCCCTTGCTAAAAAAGTATGGAACACCTGTGCTCCCAAAATGCACAATACATCCATGGATGAGATCCATGAGGGGTGTCTAATCCAAAATGAGGTGACTTCTGGAAGGTTTCACCTTTTCTGGTACTTTGGGGGCTTTGTAAATGGGATATGGCACCCACCAAAATCTGCATTCCAAAAACCAAATAACGCTCCCTCCCTTGTACACCCTGCTATGTGCCCAAACAGCAGTTTACACTCACATATAAGGTATTGCTGAACTTGGAATAAATTGAGTTGCAAATTTTGGGATGTTTTTTGTTCCCAGGATTTCTTGTAAACATTAAATCAGCTAAAATTGCAGATTGTTGAAAAAAAAAAATGTTTTTTATTTTCACAGCCTAACGCTAACATTTTTTAGAGGGGTCCATTTTTACAGGAGTCCATTTACTCACTACACCAATATAAATATTCCTTAAGGGGTGTAGTTTCCAATATTTGGTCTTTTAGGGTTGCCCGCAAACCTGTAATGGAGGTGTCATGGCGCACGTTTCCGTCGTGGAGCAGCAAGGCACAGCAAGGGTTAATTCCTCTAGCCGGGCGACACACCCAGGGAGAGGCTGGGCTGATGAACCTAGAAGTGACAGCTCAGCTCCTAATCAGGTCAGAGAGTGTGCCGCACTGGCCAGTAGGAGGGCCCGGAGGCCGCAGAAATCGACTGCTGGGGCGGGCTCTAGGCTCCTCATTTAAACTTGCTCATTTCTGTCAGTCCTTGCCTGAGAAAGGTTCTCCCTTGTGCTTTCCCTGTATTTCTCATTTGTTGGTTACTCCTGATTTCCTGACTCCGGCATGCTCCTCGACTACGTTTCCGTCCTACGATTTTGTACTGCGTGACCTCCTGTGTTTTGGACCCTTGGCTTGTTTACCATTGTTCTCCTGGTTTCTGATTCATGGCATTGGCGTACCTGTATCGACCCGGACTGTCTGGCTCTGCATTTCCCTGACGGCCCTGCATGTAGTAGTGTAGGGACTGTCATCCAGTTGGGGTATGCCATCTAGGGTAGCACACCAAGTAGGCAGGGACAGTGGCAGTCAGGGCCCACTGCACCTCTTCTGATGTGACAAGAGGCTACAGGAAATTGTAATGAAGATGAGACCCTAACGTTCAGTAGGTGCGCCTCATACTCTGAGGCTTGTGGTTGAGTCAAATAGTGCACTAGAACTACATATGGGATATCTTTGAAAATGGTGGAACAGGGGGAATTGATTTAGAGTTGTATTTCCCTATTTCCCTTGTCACATCTACCGTGTTCCAGTGACTAATGGCTAAAAATTGAAAATCTGCAACATTTTTAAAAAATTTCACCTCCACTTTGCTTTAATTTCTGTGAAATACCTAATGGGTTAATAAACTTGCTAAATGCAGTTTTGAATACTTTAAGAGGTGTTGTTTCTAAGAGGGAGTCATTTATTGTGATATCTAACATACAGGCCCTTAAAAGCCATGTCAGAACTGGACTAGTCCCTAAAAAAAAAATACCTATGTTGCAAATTTATTGAAAATGTAAAAAATTACTACTAAATTTCTAAGCCTTCTAATGTCATAAAAAATAAAAAGACAGTTAAAAAATGATGCCAGCCTGCAGTAGACATATGGTAAGTGCTAGTTAAAAACTGTTTTGTGTGGAATAACTATCTGTCTTACATGCACAAATTATTCAAAATGTTCACAAATAAATAAGGTTTATATAGACATATATTACTTTTGTTTATATGACATATATATATATATATATATATATATATATATATTTTTTATTTATATAACTTTTTGTTACTAACTTAAAGCACAATGTGTCAAGAGAAAACAATCTCTGAATCACATGGATACGTAAAAGTTATTCTCACATCAAGTGACAGGAAGGTTAAATCTGGTTGAGGTGGTAAGAGGTTAATTTAAAAGCTGCCCACATCAATTTTACTTTGTGGCAAAACTCCTTTAACCCTTTTGTGTAACTCCAATAATTCTTTCTCAGCCCTTCCTGAAAAGCGTCCAATCCAAAAGGACGAGATTGTATGGGATTTTGTATATGTCAGACACATCTCTGTACCCGTTCTGTGCATTTCACTTTCAACTGCTCTTAGTTTGACAAATATTACAATTATCTGTACAATAAAGATACAAGTAATTAACAAGAGTATCATTTGCAGGGATATCACACACAACTGACTTGTGTCTACAAATTTCAACAGCTACATTAAAAGAAGTCGCTTTCTGCGAAAAGTGTTTCCTAAAGGTTAAAAGTCTAGTTCATCTATTTACATCTGGAAGGTTTTTTTTTACAAATTAAAATGCTTAGTGGGGACAAACCCCAAACCCTTACTGAGTAGGGACATTTGAGAATCGCTAACAAGGTTAGCTGGATAAGTTCAAGACAGGACAGTCTATTACCTGTGATTTCCATAGATGTTTTTCTTCTTTTTTTTCTGCCTCCTCTGTGATGCTGTTTTTTTACGATGAGGTTTGAGCATGGCTATTCTTCTTACATTTACTGATAGATTCCACAGGGTCCCCCACTGATGAATCAGAATAATCCTCCAAAGTGGAAGGTAATAACGTGTCTCCTGTGGCGTCAAGATTAGGAAAGGTAACTTTCCTTTTATTATTCCACAGCTTTCTCTCCCCCTCCTGTTTCAGAATAGAGCGGGTGTGGGAAGAACTCCCCTTATGATGTTATCCATCACATTCCTCTGGAACTTTTTCTTTTTATAGGAGATAATAAAATTATGCACATTCTGCATAAGTTTGTCATTAAGATCTTCATATTATGCAGAGGAACTATGATCCTTTTGGGAGACACCGAAAATAGAAATGTGTGAATTAATATCTGCTGTAGCATCATCCTCATGCTAAATTACTAGCTCCATGAGTTTTAGGGAGCAATTACTCAGAACAGTATTCCATTCCTTCACAAATCCTCTGTATATGTAGTGGTGGCAAAATTCTTGATCTGCATGTAGTAGTATCTTTTTTTTACATAGGACTGCAAAATAGCATGGTCCCACCACAGTTTTAACTCCTTAATTGTAAGGAGTTGTGTTCCATCTTCTCCATAACTGCATTTAAATACTCTCACTCGAGTTCACTATTAGGCTCGCCTGAAAAAATTATTTTTTTAAAATATATTTTGGGGATTTTATATTTTCCTCAGGTTAGTACTCACCTGATGATTGTGGATATACAGTATGTGGGAGTTGTATTGGGTGCTATTGTGCTATAATTAAAGCGGTTGTCTCACTACATCGCTTTATCTTACCTCAGTCCTGTTTTCTTGGTTTCATTTTTGAATTCAGGGGAATTTACTGGCCTGCAATGATAAACTGCTGAGAACAGAAGGTCTGTAGCTATAGCAACCAGCACTGGCAGCCTATCAGGAGAGATCAAACAGGTCTGTAGCTACAGGGGACCGGGAGGAGCTGATGCAGCCATACAAGAGGGAATATCTGGAAAGGTAGGGACACTGTTAATGGCTACAGTATATTGCAAAGTGACTTATTTTTGCAAGATCTTTAACATAAAAAGCAATTCTTATAGTGAGACAACCCCTTTAAGTGTTCATATGAAGATTTGAAATGGATAAGTCGAGCTAATCTGTATCATGCTTTGATTTTATGTTATTTTTAAAGGGACCAATTAAAGTGCAAAGACATTTTAAAAAGAGTCTTCACTTGCTGGTCTCATCTTTTCCAGTCTGAATACCGTGCCAAATTGTGTTTGCATGTTCAGTTTTCGAAGAAATTGACAATTTGACTTCTAATAACAAGAAGGAAAACATTAGCTTGGATCTCTTAAGAATTCCTTCTTAGCTGCCAAAAATGAGATATTTGGAGTTATACAGTTTGGTGACTTATTGTGCAAACATGAGTTTGAGTCTAGAAATAAATGCTATGTAGAAGTATCTCACGTTTTTTTAGGAGGTGGTTCATACGTACATTTCAGGTTGGATCATATTTTTTTTGTCGCTAAATGTAAATGTTTGTGTAACATTTGTAGAAAATTATTTGTGCAAAGATGTCAGAAACTGTTTCTTCCCATAAACTGCTACCTTAAAAATTTTGGAAGCTTTAGGGGGCAACATCTATGAATTTGCATGTGTAATTTTTTTAACTTGGCACCAACACACCAATTCTAAGTAGATCTAGAGGAGTGTATAATATGACAGTGTGAATGTAAGAGTGAATGCGACAATTTCGAGTGTTATGCGCCAAAAATGATTGCCGCATAACACTAAAAATTGTCACAAAAAGTTTCATGCACCAAACTTTGTATGACAGTTTTGCACCAAACTTTGGCGCATTAAATTGTGTCATCAGACGCACATTGCGGCAAATTTAGCCATACACCTGTTCATACATCTATAGAGCCATCAATGTACAGCAAAAAAAAAAAAAAGGCGAATTCAAAGATGTTGCCCAGGGTGTCTACATTCAGAAAGTTTGGCTGTTTGTAGATCGTTTTACTGTTTGCAGTTAGTGAGACATTATAATTTCTGTGTTCTTGTACTCATTTGTAAATTATGGCTACTATATGTGGTCTGCTTGTCCCCATAGCTGCATTAACTTATGTTTTTAGAAGGATATCTTTTATAGACCTCAAACTGTGCAGTTTCAAACGTTATGTTTTTATGTTTGTATGAGGTTATGAGGTTATGAGTGTATGAGGTTGGTATCATACCCAGCGTTTTTGGTTGCCATACTTTTAGTGCCATTTTTATGCAATTTTTTTCATTCAAAGCCAGAAGCAGATTGAAATAGAATGGGAATACAACAGAAGGACTTTTTCTTCCTGCTAGATTTGCTAGTGGTCTTTGCTAAAAATTCCACTGGACTTTTGCCAAAAGTAAAGAGTGTGTGAAGTCATAGTAAACATTCTTGACAGTGATAAGCACTAGGTAGAATTTTTAGAAGCTATGAAGTTTCTACAGTTAGTGAATATAGGGATTTAGGGCTTTTACTCACAGTCTGCTGAGGGTTCTGCATGATTGTCTCTTTTGGTTCTAAAAATGATTTTTTTTGTCAATCTAGTCTTGGGATATTTAGGGCCACATATATGAAAACTATGTAGGTCTAAAACTCACTTTGTTGCCCATAGCAACCAATCAAAGCACCCCTTTCAATTCATATAGTGCTTTGGAAAAATTAAAGGGGCGCTCTGGTTGCTATGGGCACCAACGTGAATTTTAGACCCAGACAGTTTTCATACATGTGGCCCTCATCGTTTGTGCTCACTCCTACATGTTCCTTATACCAATTAACAGAAATTATGTCAGTTAACCACTTGTTTGCTGTGAAATTCTTGAAAGATAAACAATTACATTCAAAATGCACACCCCCTATACTCTTGTGTTGGTTTCTTTCACTGACAATAACTAACATAAAGGAATGCATAGTAAATAATTGCAGCATACTCATCAGCTCTGTTTCTTTACTGTCTTTTGGCTGGGTTTACAGGCTTTTAGCCTGTGGACGGGGGGGGGCCGGCCCTTGATTTCATTACCGCGGCGCGTATACGCGCTAGTAAATTTCCCTGTCCTTTTTTTCCCCCTGCGGCGGATTCGCGGAAAGGGGAGGGGACGTAATCCATAGTTCTCTTGAGAACTGTGGATTACCGTATTAATGGGCCGTATTCCCAAACCCTAATTCGCGACTACGGCGCGTAAATTGGACTGAATCGCCCCTTTTTTAAGCCGGGAACATAGCCTTAGCAACAATTGTATACAGTTATACAAACAAGATTTGTTTATTGTTTTTTTCTTTGTTTTTGGGAAATTATTTAGGAGGCCCAAACGTGTTTTTTCTCAAAGGGGCCTGGTTCACAGGCTTTTTCCCGGCTTTAATTTGGCGGGGCAAGATTTCCCCCCGCAATTACGTGGCACCCTTTGCTGGGGGGCGGGGGCGCCGGCACCCTCGCCAGCCCCTTAAAATATCTTTCTAGGGGGGAAAGCCCCGTAAATAATTCAATGTCACTTTTCCCCCCGCGGGGTTTCCCCAAAGCGGGGAAAAGGACGGTTCCCAAATTGTTCTCTATGGAACTGGGGATTCCCGTAAGGGACTGGGGAAATTGGGACCCTTTACGCAACGAAAATCGGCGCGCGGGGTACGGCCCAAAATCCGCGCCCAAAAAAACCCTTTGTGGACAGGCTAATTTTAATGCGGTATTTTAAAGCATTCCCCCTCTTAAAGAGAAATTATCATCAATTTTTTTTAGTAGATTGACAAGCAATATGTGACTATTATATGTTATTTAAGTTGGGCATTCCTGTACCTACATTACTTCTAGTTTGTCTTTGGGGCTCCCCTCTGGTTTTTTTGTGGGTTTGCTGGGAAAATTTTTGTTTTTTTTTTCCCCACTAAGGACATTATGTATGAAAGCTGTCTAGGGTTAAAAATTTCCCCCTTTTTTCCCCATGGCAACCAATCAGGCCCCCCTTTCATTTTCCTTAGACTGTTTAAAAATTAAATGGGTGCTGTGATTGGCTGCTCTGGGTAACAAAGTGAATTTTAGTCCTAGACAGTTTTCATACATGTGGCCCTTAGTGTCTAAGAGGTATAATCAGGAAATGATGTGTGAAGAAAGCTGGAAACGTCCCCAGTACAGTAAAGATCAACCTATTATCCTTCCATGTATTGCTCTCATCATTGACTTGTCGAACTAGACTAATCATATCTATCTCAGTACAGAGAACAATAGATTGATCATTATGTCATTACCTGCTATTAATAATGAGACTTCATACAGATAAGCAGCAACTTCAGTAAACTCATTTTTGTTTTTGCCCTGTATGGGAGTTTTATCACTTTACTTCCAGCTAGAGAAGGCAAGATTTTATATGTAACTTTTTAATTGCATAGGACTTTCAAAATAAAGAAAAAAATACTGCCCAAAAAAGAAATAATTTTTACTTTGGTTGCCTAGAACTCCATAAGGTTTCCCAAAAATCCAGGATTATTTTTCTGTGGTGGTGCTGAAAATCGACAGGGTAATTTTCCATTGCATGTGAATGGGGATCTAGAAACCCTAAGCACAGGCATGGCATATGTGTCATCATTTTTTTTTTAAAGTGAGTTTAGTTAAAAAAAAGGGAAAAATGCACCCCTGTAAATGGGGGGTTTTTAAACCCTTTGGGCCTTGGGACTTATCCATACGTCCGGTCGTTTGGGGTTTCCGACCTGGACGTTGGTTTCGTCTGGGATCGCCGAACTCTAAAGCAGAGTTTCCCGCGTTCGGGGGCGGGGTGTCAGCGGGATATTAAGCTGACATCCCGCAGCGTGGGCCCTCGCCCCCGGATCGCCCGGGGGGGGGGGGCCGGGTTTAAACCCCCTTAAATTGTGCGAGTTTTGGGTCGAAATTTAACTAAGGAAACCGCAGGGGTGATCGCCCCTCCCGCTTTCTCTGTCAGCGGCACCAGTGCACAGATGGACGATTCGTGCAGTTTCTTCCCCTGGGGGGGGACAGCAGGGAAAGGTTTTTGGGCCTTTCCCGGGGTTTTGGTCTGTGAGCCCACAATCCCCGGCCGTCCCCGGGGGGCAGGCCCCGGCTGTGACTGACAGTTGTCTTTGGGAACCAGCCCATACAAAGATCTTCATTAAAACCCCCTATGGGGAAAAGTAAAAAAAAAATGTGAAAAATTTAAAAAAAAAGTAAAAAAAGGGGGAAAAATTAAAAAGGGAAAAACCAAACACAAAAAATAAAAAAAAAAAAACTTTTTACACGCCCTTTTCCCTTTCCCAAACCCCCCAATCCCCCCCAAAAAAGATCAAAAATAAAAAAATTTTACCCATTTTTGGAAATCCCCGGGTTACGAAACGACCTCCCTATAAATTTGTCTTGTTAATTAACCCGACGGTAAACCCCCGTTTAAAAAAAAAACAAAAAACAATCACTTTTTAAAGATTTTTGTTCTTCACGCTGCAATAAAAATGGAAAAAAAAGTGTTTAAAAAACCCTAGAATACGCCAAATTTTTGTCCCAAAATTAAAAACGTCATTATCCCGAAAAAAAAAAGTCCTTATTTTTGCTCTGTATACAGAAAAATAAAAAAATGTATAGCTCACAGAAGAAGCGATGCAAAAATATTGTTTTTGCACACTAAAAAAAAAATTTTTTTTTTTTTTTTAAAAAGTGCTTCAACAAAAAAAAAAACCTATATTATAGGGTATGCCATAATGGGTAGCGCCCCAAAGGGGAAAAGCTAATTTAAACAGGGTTAACTGCAGGTGACCCTCTTTTTAAAAAAAAAAATAAAAAACACTATTTAGGTTTGGCAGTTTTTTTCTTCCCCCTTGGCCCCCAAAAAAATGGTTTTAAAAAAGCGATAAAAAAAGTTTTGCCCCCCCAAAAATGATACAAATAAAAACGTAAATTTAAATCTTGCAAAAAAAAAAAGCCCCTAAAAACCCAAAGGCAAAAAAAAAAATTTAAAAAATTTATGGTTTTAGACTTTGGTTATGCAAAAATGTTTTTTCCCTGGTTGAAAAAAAAGTGTTTTTATTGTTTTTTAAATGCAGTAAAACTTTAAAAAATTTTACAAATTGGGTATGGTGTTTCTTTATTAAACTGCTGAGTAAAGCTACCAGGGTATATATTCTTACAGTAAACCGCTAAAAAAAATTAAAAAAAAAAAACACTCCCAAAAGGTTTTGCTGTTTTTTTTCCCAAAAATCCCCAAAAAAAAACCTTTAGACATTAGGCACCCCATAATGGTACCTTTTAAAAAACTTCAACTACCCCGCAAAAAAAAGCCCATAAAACAGCTTTTGCACACACCCAAAATAAAAAATTTAGGGGCTTTTAAAAATTGGACAACATAAAACGCTTTTTTTTTAGACGTATTTCTACTGTGAAAAAGTAAAAAAAAGAAAAAACTATTTTAAAATTTTTAATTGTAATTTTTCCCGGACCCCATAGTAAAGTTATCAAAATCATTTTACACGGAGGGGAATGCTGAAAAATTGAAAACTCAAAAAACCCAATGACCGAACTGCGTTTTTTTCCCCCCATTTTCATGCCCAATGCTAAAAAAAAACTATGGAACCCCTTTTGAACCCAAAAAATGAAAAGGTCCCCCCTAGAGGGTTTTTCCCTGTTGGGTTTTGAATCCAAAATGGGGGGCTTTTGGGAAAAGGTTTGCCTGTTTTGCTATTTGGGGGTTTTGCAAATGTACATGGCCCCCCCAAAAATTGCTTTCCCAAAAAACCCAAATAGCGCTCCTCCCTTATAGCCCTGCTATGCGCCAAACAGCATTTTTACCCCCTTTTTAGGGTATTCCCAATTTGGGAAGAAATTGCTTAACAAAGTTTTGGGGGTTTTTTTTTTCCCGGGGGTTTCCTTGTAAAATTTTAAAACATTTTAAGCAAAAATTGCAGATTTTTGGGAAAAAAAATTTTTTTTTCATTTTTTAAGCCTTATGCTCAAAAAATTTTTTGAATCACCTGTGGGGTCTTTTTATACTCAATTCACCCCCGGATTATTCCTTAAGGGGTTTTAGTTTCCAAAATTTCGGGTTTTTTAGGGGTGTTTATTAAGTTTTAGACCTTTGGGTGCCCCAAAACCCGAAATTTGGGGCCCCAAATAAAAAACGTAATTTTAAAATGAGCCCCCGAGTTTTAGGGGGCTCCTTTTAAATTTTGGGGGGTTATGGGTGAGCCAAATTAAAGCACTAGGGCCAATATGGGAAAATCTCAAAAACGGCCGACCTGGGGGAATTGATATTAAGTTGCAAATTTTCCTTGCACATTTACCTTTTTTTCCAGTGAAAATGTTTAAAAATTGAAAAAACTGCCCAAAAAAAAAGAAATTTTTAAAATTTCACCTCCCACTTTGCTTTAATTTTTTGTTTAAAATTTTGGGGGTTATCAAACTTCCTTAAAAAGGGGTTGTTAAAAAAGTTAAGGGGTCTAGTTTCTCAGATTGTTCACCTATGGGGGTTCTAACCCTGCAGGGCCCCCAAAGCCCCGTCAGAAAAAGGAGTGGTCCCTAAAAAAATGTATATTGCAAAATTTTTTGAAAAATTTTGGGGGAAATTCCCACTTTTAAAAATTTTTAAGCCCTTCTTTGTTAAAATTAAAAAAAAAAAAAAAAAACATTTTTTAAAAAAATTAAAGCCAACCTATAGTGAAAAATATGGTAAAATTTTAGTTTTAAACTATTTTGTGGTGAATAATTATCTGTCTTGCACGAGAAAAAATTTTCAATTTCAAAAAACGCAAATTTTTCCCAAAATTTTTTGAAAAATTTTGGGTATTTTTCACAAAAAACAAGGATTGTATGGATTTTAAAAATTTTTTTCAATTAAAAGGGGGACAAAGTGTCACGAGAAAAAAAATCTCCCGAATCAATGGGAAAAGGTTTTTAAAATGTCAAAAAGTTTTCTCACATAAATTGACACATGTCAGATTTCAAAAAAAAGGGCCGTCGGGAAAAGGGCAAAAAAAGGCGGGGGCCTTTTAAAGGGGGTTAATGGGGTGTTTTTTATGGGAGAAGGGTTGGGGTGGGCCCCCTTTAAAAATATTTTGGAAAGGGTTTCCCGGCCACCAATGTGATGCTAACTACATGTTTTTTTTCATTTGGAAATTATAATAAAAAAACCCAAACCGGTCCCGTTTAATTTCAAAAAAATTCATTAAGCTACAACAAATATCAGAAGATGTCAAAATTTTCGGTTTTTTGGGTTTAATGAAGTTTTTTTTAAAGGGGTTTTTTAAAAAGGTTTAAGAGGAATACAGTAAGTGAATAAAGTGTACATATAAGTAGGGGAAGAATACAGCATAGAGGATCCTGGAGAGTGGGAGTGAGAAAAGACACATAATAAGGTTAAAAAGAATAAAAGAAAAAAGACATGAAAGCAAAAGTAAAACAGAAAAAACATGGAGGGAAAAACATAGGAAAAAAGGAAAAAGTAAAAAGGTTGGACACATGTGATATATAGAGAAGGCAAATATAAGGCATGATGAGAGAAGAAGTCGCAGAGTGGCGGCTGGAGTATAGGAACACATTAACAAAGACATGATGTAAATACATACCACAGAGATGCAATGAGGGCTTCAATGAGGCAAAAATAAGGCGGACCATAGAAGAATGGGTTTTCAAAAAGTGGGGGGGGAAAAATAAGCAGAAAAAAATGGGGAAGGGTTTAAATTAAAATAAAGAATATAAGAGAGAAAGAGGAATAGATGGTCGTAGAAGAGAGTATATTTGTGTAATGCAACATACCAGAAGATAAATATAAGAGGTATGGGGTGAAGTAGGACTAGCAGGTCCAAACTAAAGTGACGGCCAGTAGTAAAAGAAAAAGGATAGGATAGGTGAGTAAAATTTTTAAACAGTGTATGTAGGGGCCAGATGGGGTGAGATTTTGAGGGCGGGAAAATACTAAACCCTGGTTTTGGAGAGCAGCGGGTAATGGCCACAGTAAAATCTAAAACCAGAAGATATATTGAATAATCGATAAAATAATCTGGGGATGAAAAAAGTAATACAGGAAGTCAAGAGGGGTAGAAGTTACCTGTGAGGAGCTGAGGAGAGAATGGAGAGACATCTGTGCTGCTAGGAAAAAAGCTGGCGCAGAAAGGAAAACGAGTACAGAAAGTGCATACATGGCAGGTGCATGCGCGAAGGGGGAAAAAGTGGATAAGCATATAGGAGAAACAAAACGAACTACTGAGAGGGAATACAAAGAAATAGGCAGCTAGAAAAGCGTAAATAGAGTACAATAAGTAGAAAAAACAAATAGGTATATGTGCATGATGAAAATGTGTAGGAAAATAGACATACTATAAGAGTGAATGGAGGTGAGAGATAACAAATGCATGAAATAAAAGTGAGAAGATAGGAATAATATGGAAAGATAGAGAATGAGTGGGGTAGTATATAGGACAAAGGCAAAAGGTGTATATTGGGTCAAGAAAACCCAACTCTTCAGGATAGCCTACAACCTACAATAACCATGCAGCCACTACACCTCCCACAAAGATATCTGTCCCTCACCTTCTGTATATTTCCTCCTATCTTGTAGATTGTAAGTCTTGGAGGGCAGGGTCCTTTATTCCTTTGTACCAGTTCGTAGTTATTTAGTGTTGTCATTACACTTTGTTTAGACCTGTGTTATGTATGTAACCCCCCTCAAATGTACAGCACCCTGGAATTAATGGTACAATAAATAATAATAGTAATAATAGGAATCAATTGTAAAATTTATATTACCAGTTGAGGTTTATTATTTGCTATTGTGCCCACTGGCTTTTTAAATGCAGCCCAGGGGCCAAACAATGTTCAGACACATCCCTTTGGCAAGGGATATGGTAACATCCAGTTGTCAATTTTTTAACACATTTCCCTGGGAAAGATTTTAAAAAAAATTTGGGCAAAAAGCATAGTTCTAAAAAAAAAGATTCCCAGCATTGTTATATTATAAAAAAATAAAAGTCTTTGTAAAAAAAGATTTGTCGGTTAAAGTAAAACAAAAAACCTCTTTAAGCTTTCTAGTCAAATAGATTGTTGAGTTTGCTTAAACCCTGTTTATAATTGGAGTCCTCAGTGTCAAGCAATGTCACCTCGGTAATAGGTTGCTGTCGCTGTGGAATATGCTAATTTCAGTGCATTGTTGCAGGAAAGGGAAAAAAAAAAAAAGAACCCCCCCCCGCCCCCCCCCCCCCCCCCCCCCAAAAAAAAAAAAAAAAAAAAAAAAAAAACAAAAAAAAAAAAAGAAAAAAAAAAAAAAAAAAAAAAAAAACAAAAAAATAAAAAAAAAAAAAAAACAACAAAAAAAAAAAAAACAAAAAAAAACCCAAAAAAAAAAAAAAAAAAAAACAAAAAAAAAAAAAAAAAAAAAACAAAAAAAAAAAAAAAAAAAAAAAAGAAAACAAGAAAACAAAAAAAAAAAAAAATTGGAAAATTTCAAAAATTGAAAAAATCTTTTTTTTTTTTTTAAACCAATGTTTTGTCTTAATATTTTTCCAATTTAACAGTAAGGGCAAAGAAAGTGAGGAAAAGTAAAATGCTGTCATGCATAATACACTACTAAAGTATTGTATTGTATCAGTGATCAGGCAACAACATGGTTTATTCCCTTACTGAAACATATTAAAAAGTTTTTGAAATAAGTGTATTTGTATTAGCAAAAGTAGCACACTAAAAAAAAATTTTTAATAAATGTCCAAAGTACTGTGTTTTACTGTTTTGCAAATTTAATCAAGTAAAATCAAGTATGTTTAAAAAACTTTTTTGGATGGTCAGTGGAGTAACTAGCAAGGTGGGGTCTGTCCCAGGTTGCACTTTTATGCAGCCAGCACCAAATACTTGCAAAACTCCCCCTCCCTTTGGGAAAGAGTTGGCAAGTCTCCCAGTACATGTACGCCACTCAGATGGTGCAGGCTCAGAGGCTGTTCCACTCTATCTGCGGTGAGAGCCAGCTGTAATGTACAGTCTGGCTCCTCCTGAAGCGGCCAGTTTAACTCCTTATATGCATTGGTTAGTAGTGGCTGTAGCATCTAGGTAGGTGACAGAGGGACAAGGCTCCCTCTGTCCCCTGTAGGCACTCTTGCTAAACAATGCAATTTGCCAATGATTGCAAATACCAAAAATGGCCTTTAGGTCTGTCTTGTGTAGAGTCTCTTATGTTCCTTCTCCAGATGGAGTCTAATAGATTGCCTGTTACAGGTACAGTATGGGGGCATAAAAAACGGGTATTTGTTTAGGTATGTTTTTTTAAAAGTAATTAAGGAATTGTAAATTAAAATGTACACACTTTTTCTATGTGGCCCCCCCCTTCCCTTGGTCTAAAATTGTTCTGTGCCCCCCCATCAAATGTAGCCACATTTGGATTATTTTTCCCCTTTTTAATGTCTATTGGCCAGCTGTGGCTACATTCCACTATCTGTTGGGGTTCCTTTTTTTTATGATGCCCTGACAGACACCTATGACATCATTCATAGTGCCATGGTAACCTAGCCTAATAGGTGGGTTTTGCTCAGTAACAAAAACCAACTATAAATTTTAATTTTTTTCGGGACCACACACAGACACAGAAAAGGGGGGCCTGACTCTGATCCCAGCCCCTTTCCCTGCCTTTTGGGGAAAAAGGGCTCCTTTTAAAAGGGGCCCCAAACCCGGAAAACTGATAGCTTTCATTTATTTTGGTGCGGGCATGACCCGGACCCAAAAAGAAAAGAAAAAAATAAGCGTAGTCGGGGGGTTTAAAATCAAACAGTAGGGGGAGCAAGGGACAGAGACGTGAGGGCAAAGAGGGTAAAACCCGGGGGCGGTCCGAAGTCGGGGAACGTACGGGCGGCGGTACAGAGAGTGAGCAAAAGAGGTAAACCCGGGGGCCAAAAACGAAAGGTCGGGAACACAGAAACCCCAGAAGAAACATTTTTGGGGAATACAAAGGGGAAAAACCTATAGCAGGAATTGGGCAATGAGGGAAGGAAGTGGTGGCTATAAATAGGGAAGGGGAGGGAAAAAAAGCAGAGGTGATTGGTTTTTGGGAAAAAAAAAAAACTTGATAGGGAAAAAAAGGGGTGTCAATTTAAGGAGGGCATGGTTAATGAAAAAGTGTGGAAAGGGTTTCCCCGGCCCCGGGCTTTGGCCGGAATCAAAATTAATACAGGGAAAGGGACCCGTTACCTAGTGAAAAAGAAAAACAAGGTATTACGGGTTAAAAACCATGGTTTTGTGTACCCCGGGGTGGCCCGGGGACCGAACCCAAAAGCAGGGGGGGTGCCCGGGGCCAAAACATGGGAAAATACCCCCTTTTTGAGGGGGCCCCCGGCCCCCTTTCAGACCCTCTAGGTTTTGGGAGAGTGTACTTGGTGAAATTTTTTTCCCCTTTTCTAACTCGGGGGATGTTTTGGCCCATGGGACTCGGAGACGGACATTTTGGGGCGGGTCGGCGGGTTACCGCTTGGTTTTTTGATTTTTCCCGTTGGGTTTTTTTTAAAAATCTTATGAACTTGCCCGGCTGTGCACAGGCGTCTAAAAGGCGGAAATTTTTCTCAGTTTTTTTCAACCCGTAGCGGCAGAGTACATGAGATGGGAAAACCCCCCTCATAGCAAAAAGGGAGACAGGGTTAGGGCGGAGCAGAACCCCTGTGAAAATTTGGTTTGTCGAGAAAACTATTTTCCGGGGAAAGAAAAATTTTTAGGTTCCCCTTAAAAATACAAATGCATAGATTCTTGCTTTTGGGGGAGGGCAAGTTAAACCCTTTTCCCCCGGAGTGAAAGGTTTTGGTACAATCATCGGCTGGTGTGAAAAGGGAAATTATCAGCAACTCTCTATCTAAAAAAAATCAGATTTACATTCGGGAAAAATCGTGAGCATTAAAATTTCCCCACCCCCCGGGGGTCAATAGTCTTCAAAAGAGAACCACATGAGTCACCCCATTTGATCGCTCAGTGGTTCTCCCGTCAAACACAGGATTATGGAGGCAGAGCCAGGGCAAGCCAAAAAATTTAAATCCGCAGCGGTTTTTTCCATGACAAAAATTTAAAGTTTTTCCCTATGTGAACTTTTCCCCCCCTTCAAAGTGATCTTGCAGTCCGAAATTTGGGTTTTCCCCCCATTAGGGAGGTTTTAATCTACCCCTGAAACCAAAAGGGGGGAAAACTTAATGGAACTAATTCCAAAACCCCGGGCCCGGAAAATCAAACATATAATAAAACTAGCCCGCAGCGCCTGAGTCAATATAGCTTGACTTGCAAAAATTTTTAGAAATAGAGACCAAGGTTACAGGCAATAAAAAAAATTTTCAGAGTTAGGGGAAAACCCTTTTTACCCAGTTACCTTTTCCCGGGAAAATTTTCAGGTGTTCCGGTTTCCCTTTTGGGGGCTTGGTCTAGTCGGACAGTCTCTCAAAAAAGGTCGATTTTCCACAATAAAAACACAAGGCATTTCAAAATGTTTTCTCCTCCTGGTGGCAAACAGATGTAAACCCCCAAAACCCTGGGTTTTTTTTAAGGGAAAGGGGGGGATGAGGATAGAAGAGGAGAATTTTTGGGGAAAAATAACAGGAGGTTTTACAGAAAAATTTGACTTTGAACTGAAACAGTCGACCCCCCCCTTTTTTTTCCTGCGTCTCTCTCTTAGCTTCTGTTAATTTTCACGGTAGGTTTATAAAATCATTTAAAGTTCAAAGGGGGTTTGGGGGCTGACCCCTAGCATCCCCTTTTCCGCATCAGAAGACCTTGTCTGGCGGGGAAATCAGAAAAATTTCTTCAAACCGAGCGGGGCCCTGCTGAAAAAATTGCAGATGAGTTTCTGCCCCTGCCACCGGGTTGGGAAATTTTCGTTAGCATGGCCAAAGCTTTTAAAAAAATCTGTCAATTGAAAATCCTTCTGGGGCTTTTTGGGGGCAAAATTTTAAAGCCCCCCTCCCGAGGGGGGCCCTGGGGGGGACACCACAATCGCTACCCCTTTTCCCCCTCAGTGGGAAAAAAATTTAAGCGGGAAAAACAGGTGACAGGATTTCCCCGAAAAATTCGGAAACCCGTCTGGGGTTCCATCAAAACGATCCGGGGAAAAAAATCTTAGAATTTTTAACAGACGCTAGGATTTACAAACACAGGGGGGAGGTTTTTGGGCACAGAAGGGGGCGGCAAGACTGGGGTTTTCGGGGTAGTTATGGCATCCAGACGTTGCGGATTTGGTTTTAAAAAGCCCCCCCATTTCCCTGAAATGAGTTGTCAACTGTAGGCGGTCGGTGAAAGACAAGGCGGTACTCATATTTATAGTTTCATAGTTTTGTAAGGGGGAAAAAAGACAAGACGGTCCATCCGTTCAGCCTGTTGTGTAAAGGGGTTGATCCAGAGGAAAAGGGAAAAAACCCCCAAAGAGGTAGAAGGCCCAATTTTCCTTTATTTTAGGGGAAAAATTCCTTCTGACTCCCCAAACTGGCAATGGAAAAAACCCCGGATCAATGAAATCCCCCCCAGATATCCCAAAAAACTATAAAATTGGGGATGGGCGAAAACGATTTTAACGGGAAATGGGAAATTTGTTTAGAATTTTTGGGGGGAAAAAATTTGGTTCGGAACGAAATCGGGAAATTTGGGTAAATTCGGGTGAACGAAGTGTGCTTTTGATTTATAAAAAGGGCCCCCGCGAGCACTGCGTCAGGGGGGAAAGCACCCCTGGGAGGGAAAAAGGGGATAGCCTGCATGACATGTGCAGAGGTGAAACCAATCAAAAGACCCGGGGGGGTTCTGTGATGGGCCCCCATTTTTAAGTTTTGGGCGGGCGCCCGGGGAAATCACACTCCTATTATGTGCTTATTAGGGAAAGGTGCTTTCCCCGGTGATAGCTCTTACTGAAGAATTTTATTTTATACAGCGATTTTTGTGGGGTTTTTCAGTTGTTCAGAAGGGTGTTCTTTAAGTTTATTTTAATTTTTTGGGGAAATTTGGGTCTGAAAAAACCCGTGTGCGTCCACTTCAGCTGCTATACATTCAAATCCAAAGGGGGGTCTAAGCCAGTTCCCGTTGGTTTTTCATTTAAAGAAATCAGGTTTTTACAAACAAATTCCACTTCTTTTTTGGCTGCTCAATTTTATTTGGGAAAATTTTTCATCCCGGGGTTAATTTTTGGGGTTGTTTTGTGGTGTGTGAACCCCCAAAAAAAACCCCTTTTTTTAACGCCCAAAAAATATAAATTTTTCCTGGCCTAAATTTAGAAGCAAAGGTTAATTACAACGGGATTCTTTTTTGTTGGTTGGGGGTAAAAAAACCGCAATTGTCACGCTACAAAGTACTATTTTTTGGGGGTCAATTCTTTGGGCAATTTTAAAAACCCGGGGTTAAATAAGCG
>JAODAL010018169.1:0-75515 GCA_025379985.1 Phyllomedusa bahiana
GTTTTTTAACACCTGTCAGTAAACGCAGCTTAATTGGAACTAATGATAACATAGTGGGTGGCAGCAGCTGTCTCCCTATAAGAAGCTGTTGTTATCCTAATAATTACTGCAGGATATCATCTCACATCAACAGAAACAAGGAAGATATCAGAGTCTAAGCTCTCTTCTCTGTGCTGCATGGATAGCTGGATGGTGCCCCTAGTGGTTATATGATGTAACTCAAAGTGTAGTGGAAAGCCTCTGCAGAAGAGTGGAAGAGAATAGATCAACTTTATGGTTGTGGAATGAAATATTCAACAAGCCCATTTAAAGAAGGAGTCAGATCATGGAGGGCTTTGAAGTGTCAGCCATCAGGGAGGCACTGACCCACAAAAAGCAGAAGGTTTTCTAAGGACCAGTCACCTGCTGCTACTTTTTATAGTTTGATTCACAAATACCCTATTAGATTTTATTGATGATAAGCCTACCTAATCACCAATAGACTATGTTAAACCTGTTTTTTTAGATACACAATACCGTTTTGATTGCCAGTGATAACACAGGAAGCTTCTTATGCTTCTTATGTGGGTTTCTTAAAGCAATAGGACCCAGATGTAACTACCTGTTCTACAGCCTCTATACAGGGTAGTGCCTGGCTAGTTCCTTCACCCACCAGTCAATAGTTATCAGAAATAAATAAGCAAATTTCTCTTAGATGCCATAAAGAAATTTGAATATCCCAAATTACCAAAAGTTCTTCCTTTTTTGGACACCCTGAACAATTTAAAGCCCTCTCTATGCCAGAAAATAATTAAAAATCAGTTAAATTCTGTATTACCTCCCCTTCCCATTCTGTAGCTCAGATGGGATCCACTAAGGCAACTCAACTGGAGAAATGAGTCCAGAAGAATGAGATTAAAAGTAGTGATGAGCGATTACGTTGACTATCGTTATCGATTCGATAGTCGATATCGGCAATTATTATGAAGATTTCCAATAGTCGATAACAGATTATCGCTAATGACCATTAAAGTCTATGGGAGAGGAACAACACCTTCATTCTTACACCCAAACAGGACTGGAGAAGCTGGAACTAACATCCACAACAGCAAACTGGATATGTGCTACATCTTAGGCAAGAAAATTAGGTTATAAAAGTCACAGAAAAAAAGTCACAGACCATTCACTATCCCTGTCTTGTACCACAGCCTGACCCTTAAACCTGCATGACCCACAAATTAAAAAGTGCCAGAAGGCAGTATGATTTGAACCATCATTTTACTTGAACTGGACATTTACTATCCCTGTCCTGGAACGCAGCATAACCATTAAACCTGTCTGACCCACAGATTAAAACGTGCCGGAAAAAGGAGTCTTTGAACCACCATTTTAGTTGAACTGGACATTGACTATACCTATCCTGGGCCACAGCATGAGCCCCAAACCTGCATGACCCCAGATTAAAAAAGTGCCGGAAAAAGGAGTCTTTGAACCACCATTTTAGTTGAACTGGACATTGACTATCCATGTCCTGAACCGCAGTATGACCATTAAACCTGTCTGACCCACAGATTAAAAAGTGCCAGAAAAAGGTGTCTTTAAACCACCATTTTAGTTGAACCGGACATTGACTATGCATGTCCTGGACCGCAGTATGACCATTAAACCTGTATGACCCACTGATTAAAAAGTGCCGGAAAAAGGAGTCTCTCAACCACCATTTTAGTTGAACTGGACATTGACTATACCTGTCCTGGACCGCAATATGACCATTAAACCTGTCTGACCCACTGATTAAAAAGTGCCGGAAAAAAGGAGTCTTTGAAAAACCCCCATTTAGTTAAAAATGGACATTGACTTCCTGTTGGGCCCAGATCCCCAAAAACCCGCGACCCCAAATTAAAAATGCCGGAAAAGGAGTTTTCAAAAACCCCCTTTTAGTTGAACTTTCCCTTGACTATCCCTCCGGACCGCAGAAGACCCAAAACCCGCACAGGTGCCCTTTTGACCATCAGCAGAAAATTTTTTTCAAAAAGAAATAAACTATAAAAAAAAAATGTTTTCCCATCACTGCTGTGCTAAACTCTTGCCATTCTACGGCACATTTTTCCACCCTGACATTGAATAGAAGAAACGAAACAGATGCCCCATAGGTTTAACGAGGGGCTGTCGAAAAAAAATGCATTCAGAAATTATGATCAAGGGAAAGGGGTAAAAGTGGGTCACACAGGTTAGTGGCGGGCCGGACTTTTATGGGGGTTGGTGGAGCGAGGGCTGGGGTCCGTCATTTATTAACATCAGGTTGCTGCGGGCCCGGTAGGGCATGTCCCCCCGGCCCGGGTTTTTGGGGCCCTTTTTTTTACCGGGTTTTCGGTTTTTTTAAACGCCCCGAAAACTGTCCGAAAACGGGCACAAGGTGCTTTATGGGGAAAAAATTGCGGTTTTCGTCGGGGGTTTTTCCCCCCCCGGTCCGGCCAAAACATTTAACATTCACAATCTCCCACCAAAACCACAAAAAGACCTTTTGGGGGCGAGAATAAAAAAATTTGGGAAGAAATGATCATTTAAAAAATTTTAATCAAGAGGACCATTTCTGTTTGAAGAGAAATGGGAAGTAGACCGGCAACTAATCGGTGACCTCGGCAATTGGGGCCACAACATCATCAGAGATCCATGCCTGATTCATGTTGATGAAAGTCAAACGATCCACATTATCTGTGGAAAGCCGGATGCGTTTGTCTGTAATGACTCCTCCAGCTGTGCTGAAGGTCCACTCAGATATGACACTGGCTGCTGGGCAGGAAAACACCTCTATGGCATGACGAGAGAGCTCGGGCCATTCATCCATTTTGGATACCCAGAAGTCGATTGGGTCCGGAACATATCCAAAAACATCAGTGTTGAGACGCAGGTAGTCGTGCACTATGATCTTAAGCCGGTCTCTGTGTGTTGTATGTGTGCCCTGCACTACATGCGTTGGTGAGGTGGTAAATAAAGATTGCCAGAGGTCACCCATTAGGCTTATGCCACAATGCCTGCTACTGTGGATACTTGGCACTCTACTGCTATCACGTTGCTGACGTTGTTCCACCGTGACTTTTGAAGAACGTGAAGCAGACACAACAAATGTCTCCAGTTGATCAATCAGCACGGTCTCCAATTCCTGCATTTTACTCTCTATTTGGGTGTATGAAAGAAAAGTGCTGAGTTTTGCTTTGTACCAGGGATCGAGGAGGGTGGCCATCCAGTAACTGTTGTTCAGTTTGATGGCCTTAATGCGAGGATCATGTTGAAGCACTAATTTGAGAGATGGAGCCTTGATTTCCCAAGCCTCTGGGTCGAGGGGCACTAGCAAACTGATCTTCCTCATCTTCCTCCTCCACCTCAAATCCGTGCCAACCTCTTTCCAAGGCAGGGACATCGGTAACATTGGTGTCCAGGAATACCTCATCCTCCTCCTCCGCTTCCTCCGGCACAGCTTCAACACAGCCCTGACTTGCCTCAGATGATGCACCCTGAGAGCTGAGGCGCTGCCTTGCACTAGTCCTTGTCATGGGGGCTGGTGCGGGTGCCGTTGCCCCCCGCAGCGGCCACCCTGCCTGCTGTGGGTCCGGCGCGGGTGCTGCAGCTACCCGCGACCATCCCCCTACCACCCGAGGTCCGGTGCTGCTCCTGCCTGTCCCGGCCTCTGCGCGCGTACCCGCTCCCTAGGGCGCGCGCGTGCGACGGCTGGTCTGGATTTAAATGGCCAGTACGCCGGTAATTGGATCAATTGCTGGCTGCTGGTCCTATATAAGGAATACGCCCCCAGCACTCTCTGCCTGATTGGTGGTGTGAGTTTGCCTTGTTTAGAGTGTTGGAAAGTCTTGTCTGATTACCCGTGTACAAGTCCGTTCTGCTAGGTTTCCTGACCTTGCCTGTTTGCCGCCTGCCCTGACCGTCTGCCCGTCTCTGACCACGAATCTTTGCCACCTGCCCTGACCTCCTGCCTGTCCCCAACGACGCCTCTGGATTCTGTACCTCGCAGTACCCTGGCCGCCATCGCAAGCAAGTCACGTCAGGGGTAGCGACCTGGTAGCCTTACGCCGCACCACTTTGCGGTGGGCTCTGGTGAATACCGGGGGCTACTTAGACTCCGCTCCCTGGCATGGCTTGACTATCATTGCTTGCGGTGGTCCAGCGAATCCACCGAACCCTTACAGTACAATCTGGCCATGGATTCCGCCAGGGTACCTCTGCCCGCACTCCGTGACGTTACACCGGCCGTTGCAGAGCAGAGCCCGCGTATTGACCAGCTTGCGGAACCTTGCAGCCCTTCTACCTCTGCCTGCGGCTGCTCCCACCACGCCAGCACCACTTGCTCCTGCAGCCATGGCTCCACCTGTTCCAGCACCGGGACCTTCTGCATCTGCCGCTCCCTTCACATTACGATGGAGACCCAAAGAAGTGCAGGAGCTTCATCAGTCAATGCTCAATCCACATTGAGATGTTGGGGCATCAATTCCCTACCGAGCGGGCTAAGGTGCCCTTCATAATTAGCCTCCTAACGGGTGAAGCTCTGGCCTGGGCCACTCCGCTATGGGATCGAGGAGATCCTCTGACAGCGAATCTCCAAGCTTTCCTTCAGGGGTTCCGCACCGTCTTCGAGGAACCTGGCCGCACCTCCTCCGCAGCTGCAGCTCTGCTCCATCTCCGTCAGGGTGACTCTACGGTGGGTCAGTACCACACCCTAGCCTCTGAACTGGACTGGAACAACGAGGCACTGGTGGCAACCTTCTGGCAAGGCCTCTCTGGGCACATTAAAGACGAGCTCGCTGGTCGGGACCTGCCATCCACTCTGGACGAACTGATTCGGTTGGCCACCCGAATCGACATATGGTTCGCTGAGAGACAACAAGAGATTTGCCTCCAACGGGAAGTCACCCGACCACGCCGGCTACCTCATCTGGCTCCCGTTTTTCAACGACCTCCACTTCCTCCGCCAATGGTTCCTGTGGACGAACCCATGCAGGTCGAGAGAGCCCACCTGACCTAGGAAGAACGCTCGCAGCATCATCTGAGGCAGCTTTGCTTCTACTGTGGCGGTTCTGGCTACTTCATTGGCGACTGTCCGGTACGTCCGGGAAACTCCCACACCTAGGGCTCGCAGGAGATGCATCCCTAGGTGTCAGTGCGGCCTCTCCCCATCTGACCATTCCTGTGCTCTGTGGAATTTCGCCGGACAGCACCTTCCAAGCCACCGCCTTCCTTGATTTGGGGTCCGCTGGAAATTTTATCAGCCATGCGCTGGTATCCAAGTTTTGTCTTCCAGTGACCCCTCTCCAGAAGCCAGTGTTCGTCTCCTCTGTCAGTGGCGAATGTCTCAAGGAGGCTATGCGGTTCTTCATTGCGCCTCTCACCTTGCAGATAGGCGCTCCACACAAAGAGACTCTGAAACTTCTCATTCTGCCTCGCTCCTCTTCTGATATCCTCCTGGGCCTTCCGTGGTTGCAAGAGCATGCTCCGACTCTGGACTGGAACACTGGCGACATTTTCCGTTGTGGACCCGCGTGCCACTCGCGTTGCCTCTCTGTACTCCGTCCTGCCTCTATTAAGCCTACAAAGCCTCTGCCAGGTCTGCCCACTCCTTACCAGGACTTTGCCGACGTCTTTTCCGAAAGACAGGCCGAAACTCTTCCTCCACATCGTCCGTTCGACTGTCCTATTGACCTGCAACCCGGTACTACTCCTCCTCGAGGCAGAGTCTACCCTCTTTCTGTCCCAGAAACCAAGGCGATGTCAGAGTATATTCAGGAGAATCTCCATAAAGGCTTTATACGTAAGTCCTCTTCGCCTGCGGGGGCTGGATTCTTCTTTGTCGAAAAAAAGGATGGAACTCTCCGGCCCTGTATTGATTATCGTGGACTAAATAAAATCACCATAAAAAATCAATACCCCCTGCCTTTTATCTCGGAACTGTTTGATCGCCTACGGGGCGCATTTTTTTTTTCCAAGTTGGATTTACGCGGAGCGTACAACTTGATTTGTATCCGGGAAGGCGACGAATGGAAGACGGCCTTTAATACCCGTGATGGCCACTTCGAATATCTCGTCATGCCATTAGGCCTTTGCAACGCTCCAGCGGTATTCCAGAACTTCGTCAACGAGATCTTACGCGACCTTCTCTACGTCTGTGTCATTGTCTATCTGGACGACATTTTGATCTTCTCTCCAGATCTAGAGACTCACCGCCATCATGTCCACCAGGTGCTCAGACGTCTCCGCACCCACCAGCTTTATGCCAAACTGGAGAATGCCTGTTTGAACGCACCTCGCTGCCATTGTTAGGGTACATTATTTCGGAACAAGGTCTCCAAATGGATCTTTCCAAGCTTTCAGCGGTCCTGCAGTGGCCCCGACCAGTGGGGTTCGCGAACTATTACAGGCAGTTCATCCCGCAATTCTCTATGCTGGTGGCCCCACTGGTGGTCCTCACCAAGAAGAATGCTAACCCAAAATCCTGGCCTCCCGAAGTCCAGGAAGCCTTTAATCGTCTGAAAGCAGCATTCGCTTCAGCTCCTGTTCTGTCTCGCCCGAACCCACAGCGTCCATTTGTCCTAGAAGTGGACGCTTCCTCAGTAGGTGTCGGCGCTGTCCTTCTTCAAAAGTCCTCCTCTGGGAGATTGTGTACTTGTGGCTTCTTTTCCAAGACCTTCACTCCTGCTGAACGTAACTACACAATCGGTGATCGTGAACTACTGGCCATAAAGTTAGCCCTGGAAGAATGGCGACACCTGCTGGAGGGGGCTCGCCATCCCATTGAGATCTTCACCGATCACAAAAATCTCATGTATCTCCAATCTGCTCAGCGTTTGAATCCTCAGCAAGCCCAGTGGTCGCTTTTCTTCGCCCCCCTTTAACTTCCTCCTTCACTTTCGGCCAGCCAAAAAGAACATTAGGGCTGACGCACTCTCTAGATCCTCGGACACTGTGGGCCTTGAGCCGCCTCTGCAGCACATTATTCCTCCTGAACAGCTCATCACGGCGGCTCCTGTGGACCTTCAACATCTACCCCCCCTGTGAAGACCTAAGTCCGTTCTGCCATGCGGCCTCGAATCCTTAAGTGGGGACATTCCTCTCGCACAGCGGGCCATCCTGGGGTCCACAAGTCCTTACAATTGATCTCACGCTACTATTGGTGGCCCACTCTCGCTCAGGACAGTAGAGACTTTGTTCTGGCCTGTACCTCCTGTGCCCGTAACAAAGTCCTTCGTCTCAGACCCGCGGGTCTGCTTCAGCCTCTCCCGGTGCCTGAAAGACCTTGGACCCATATTGCTATGGATTTTGTTACTGACCTCCTAGCCTCCTCTGGAAACACGGTCATCTGGGTGGTGACTGATAGATTTTCAAAGATGGCTCACTTTGTTCCCCTGCCCGGGTTACCCTCTGCCCCCCAGCTGGCCCAGCACTTCCACCACATTTTTCGGCTACATGGGCTCCCATTGCATATTGTTTCAGATAGGGGGGTCCAGTTTGTGTCAAAATTCTGGCGGGCTCTGTGTGCTCATTTGCAGGATCAGCTGGACTTCTCGTCTGCATATCACCCTCAAACCAATGGGGAGGTAAGATGGGTCAACCAAGTTTTAGGTACCTAAATTTTAAAGTCATTTTGTGTCCGCCCGTCAGGATAACTGGGCTGATCTCCTCCCCTGGGCAGAATTTTCCTATAATTCCTTAGACTCAGAGTCTGCTGGAGCCTCTCCCTTTTTTGTTGTATTTGGGCTACATCCCCGCCCGCCTCTCCCTCTGGCTATCTCCTCTCACGCCCCTGCCTTTGATGCCCAAGTACGGGACATCAAGGCACTTTGGCAAGTCACACGACAGGCCCTTCTACGGGCCTCCGCTCGCACCAAGGCTTAGGCTGACAGGTACCGGAGACCCCCGCCCATATTTAAGCTGGGTGATAGGGTTTGGTTATCTGCCAAGTACATTCGCTTCAAGGTGCCCAGTTATAAGTTAGGCCCTAAGTAATTGGGTCCTTTTGTGGCACTTCGGCAACTAAACCCGGTGTCCTACAAGCTCCGCTTGCCTCCCACTCTGCGTATCCCGAACGCCTTACATGTCTCGCTCCTCAAACCGGTGTGTGCTGAATCGCTTCTCCCGTGGATCTGTCTCGCCTTCTCCTGTGGCCAACGCTGATAACATCTTTGAGGTCAAGGAGGTGCTGGCAGAAAAGACAGTGAGGGGGAAGCGGTTCTTTCTTATAGATTGGAAGGGGTTCGGGCCCAAGGAGCGTTCGTGGGAACCCGAGGCCAATCTGTCGCCTACCTCCTCTCTAAGTTCCAAAAAAAGAGGGGGAGACCTAAGGGGGGGGGCTACTGTCATGGGGGCGGGCGCGGGGGCCATTGCCCCCCGTGGCCTCCCCCCTGCCCGCAGGGGGTCCGGCGCGGGTGCCGCGGCTACCCGCGACCATCCCCCTGCCACCCGAGGTCCGGTGCCGAGCCACTTACCCTACCACGCTCCGGTGTACGCTGCTCCTGCCTGTCCCGGCCGCCGCGCGCAGAACCGCTCCCTAATTTGGGCGCGCTGCGCTATTTGCCTGGTCCCTGGATTTAAAGGGCCATGTACGCCTTGCGTTTTTGGGATTCCGAAATTTCTGTATCCCTGCTCCCGAGATTACCCCCCCGGCTGCCATCGCAAGCAAGTCATGTCAGGGGTAGCGATCTGGTAGCCTCACGCCGCAGCAAGTCCGTCCCACTTTGCGGCGGGCTCTAGTGAATACCTGGGGCTACTTAGACTCCGCTCCCTGGCGTGGCTTAACTATCATCGCTTGCGGTTGTCCAGCGAATCCACTGAACCCTTACAGTCCTGGACCCCCAACCACTGCCTAATGAAGACAGATAAAGTTGTGAAACTGTCGGGCCTTCTGGATTCGACTGAGAGAAAGGCTCCGTGTCCGCATCTGTGTCCGTCTCCTCCTCCGTCGCTGGTGGGACCTGATGTTTCAGAGTGTCCAACGATTGTTCCAGAACCAAGATACCCACAATGCTCATGCTGACAAGGGCATTGTCTGCACTGACCATTTTGGTGGCTTCTTCAAATATCGCAAGGATGGTGCAGAGCTCTTTCACCTGCCTCCACTCTCAGTGACTCAACACCCCAAGGTCCGCACCCCTGCTTGTCAGGCCATGTGTTATTTCGTACTGCATAATGGCATTGCACTGCTGCCACAATCGCTGGAGCATGTGGAGGGTGGAATTCCAGTGTGTTGCCACGTTAACAATGAGACGGTTGACGGGGTGACCGAGCTGACGCTGCAAGGACAGGACGAAGCAGGGTGCAAACGGCGGAAGTGTGAGCTCAGACCTCGAGCCTTCCTCAGCAGGCAGTCCAGACCCAGGTAGCGCTTTAGAAATTTCTGGACGACGAGGTTCATGATGTGTGCCAGGCAAGGGATGTGCTCCAGCCTACCGATCTTAAGGGCGGCAAGGAGATTTCGACCGTTATCGCACACCACCTTGGCTGGCACAAGGTTCTTGTCACCCAGCCAGTGCTTGGTCTCGTTGTGAAGAGCCGTCCACAGCTCCTGACCTGTATGTTGACGGTCTCCAAGACAGATTAATTTCAACACGGCCTGGTTTCTATGAGCATGTGATACTACCAGTGGACCTTGGGGGAAAGAACCCTGCACCATCCATGCGGTTTTGAAGAGCATGCGCCAAGCCTGAGAGCCACCATTACCACCAGAGACATCCACCCAGCTCACCCAGTGAGCTGTCACTGAGATATAGCGGCCTTGGCCATGCTTACTAGTCCATGTATCGGTGGTGAGATGGACTTTGCCGGACACAGATGCAGACCAAGCGCTTGAAATTTTAGATGACACGTGGCTGGCCAGTGCAGGGACGGCTTTTTCTGAAAATGAAATGCCTGCTCGGCATCTGGTATTGGGGGCAGGCAAGGGCCATGACGTGGTGGAACCCATCTGTGACCACCAGATGGAAAGGCAACATTTCCAAGGCCAAAAGCCTGGCAATGCCGACATGCAGGCTTTTGGCATTGAGATGGTTTGGGTTAAAGTGTTTCTTCTGCTCCCCAACCTGGTAGACAGACGGCTGGCTGCTAGCCTGGCCGCTGGACGGTGTGCAGGTCAACCTGGTGGAAGGAGAAGGGGTAGGATTGGTCTCTGGTGGTGCTGGGGGCACTCGGGCGACGGCGGAGGCTGAAGCGCAGGCTGATCCGTGATCATGACTCAGAGAGACATGGGCAGCTGAGGAACACTTGGTCATAGCGGAGGAGGAGGAGGTGGAGACAGAGGGTGTGACAGTGGTTGGAAGCCCGGAATCGGTGTGGCCTTTTTTCACCAAGTGTTCCCTCCATTTCAACTCATGCATTCGCTGCATGTGACTAGACATGTTGGTGGTGGTTAAACACTTAAGATTCTTCCCTCTACTGATGCGTTTACGGCAAAGGCAGCATATGATATCGCTGGGTGAATAAGAGGCTTGCTCGAAAAAGGTCCGGACTTGAGAGGTCCTGGACCTTTTCAACGGCGATAAGCAAGGAGCAGTGTTTCTGCTGATCGTGGCTGTCGGAATAATCTCAGCGGAATTGTGCGACCGACCTCTCCCTTTTTGAGGCGGGACCCGTACTGACACTACCCCATTGTCTTCCTCCTCGTCCAGTGATGAAGCGCTCGCAAGCAAATTCTGCTGAAAAGACCATGATGGATCTGCAATGTCGTCATAATCATCATCAACACAGGTGACTTCCTCGTCCTGACATTCTACATCCAGGAGCTGCGGGCTACAAGCAACAGGTACTGCAAGACATTGCCGACCGCCCGGGATTTTTGCCGATTGACCGGCTTGCTTCTCCTCCTCTGATGGCATCAGCGATTGGATGTCAGAGCAGACAAAATCATCCTCTTTGGCCTCTTGATCTTTTGAAATGCCTTCTGACCCCAACCGCATTTTGTCATCAAAGAGGTCTTCAAAAAAATGGATTATCCACAGTGGTGGGTACACGAGTTGACATTTGGGCTGCCTTCGCTTCATGTTGGATGAATGCTAGCGATGATGATGGCGACATTTGTGGCCATGACTGGGAGGACGAGGAGGTAAGGACCTGCTGGATGCAGGTTGCATTAACCACTGAAGAACAGATTGGTGATGCTGTTCGTTACTGAGATTCACAGGGCACCGACTCAGCGATGACAGGCCTGACAGTCCTGCAACCGACGATCTGCTGGCTTGCGTGTTGTCGCCAGCACTGGAAGGAGCTCCTCTCTCGTACCTCTACCTCCATGTCCTACCCCCCTCTTTGCTCGCTTACCACCTGAATTTCGCTCCATGTTCAGAAAGATAAAAATTTTAAAAGGCGTGAAAGCATTTTTGACAGTCTCTTATTGAAAGACGGCAAATCACAGCTATTCTTAAATCCCTCTAATTTCCTACACCCAACTAGGATTAGAAACAGAATTTTTCTATCGAATACCTATGAAATGCGGTCTGGTGGAAGAACCGTAAGACAAAATCAACAGTGTTATTCCTTCAGTCCCAGGGATTTACAACTGCCCAGTAGGACTAGGAATTGATCGTTTTCAACAAACTATCATATAAGTACACTATCTGCGGCAAACTGAGATTCACCGAGCGCAATAAAACTATTCAAAAGTTACAAGGATGATAAATTGCATTTTTTACAGAAATGACACACGAGAACAGTTACTAGAAAATTTCTGTATCCACATTTAAGTACAAGGTGGCTCTTTGAACAACCCTGGGCCGCACCAAAGTGAAAAACAGCTATTTAAAATTAATACGAATAACAAAAGGTGGTTTTTGCACCAATGAAATACACCAACAGTTACTAGAAAATTTCTGTATCCAAGTTTAAGTACAAGGTGGCGCTTTGAAAAAAACTGGGATGCACAAAATAAAAGGTACAATTTCACCTCAGGTGCGAGGTGTCTTGGCCAAAAAGTGGTAAAAAAATGCCATGTCAATGCAGGTTCAAAGCAGAGTCTGGGCTGCACAATATACACCCTCCTTTCCAAAGCCAGCCTGTCTGTCTGTCTGTCCGTCCGTCCACCCCCTCTCACTCCCACCCGCACAGCTGTACAGCGCTGGATGCTTCTTTTAACGTCTCTCACTCACTAACTAAGAACTGAAATTCTCTAATCTACCTATATTCTAATGTTCACAGCTAAAAGCATAGTTGTCTGTATGAATAAAGAGAAGAACTGTGTCTCTGAGCTGAGCTGTATTGAGAGACACGTAGCACACATCTTGCTCTAGTGAGAGACACTGAAACACTGATACTGAACAGGAAACGCTGTTCTATGCAAAACGAGGTCATGTGATTTTTCCAGCCAATGACAACCATACACATCACAGTCATGACGTCACACACCCAGCTCACCCTGCTCTATGCTCTAAGCTGATTTGCTGGCCGCCAAAATGACAGGAAGCGCCGAAAATGGCATGATAGTAATAGATTATCTGCAGATTGTCGCCTAAAATATCGCGTGATCGGAAATTTCAGATCAGCCTAAAAATCGTGCCGATTTCAACTTTGTCGATTATAATCGCTCATCCCTAGTGTTTATTCCTGTGTGCACTTGAAAACATTAATCTAGCTTATATGTTTCTTTTGAAATAATGGCTTCTTCCTGGCTGAATTGCTTTTCAGCCCATGTGAATACAGTACTCTTTTCACTGTGGATAATGACACAATCTTACAAGCTTCCGCCAGCATCTTCGCAAGGTCTTTTGCTTTTGTTCTTGGGTTGATATGCACATGTTGGACCAAAACACATTCATCTCTGAGACATAGAATCTATCTCCTTCCTGAGTGGTATGATGGCTGGATATTCCAATCTTGTTTGTACTTGCGTATAATCGTTTGTACAGATGAACGAGCCACCTTAAGGTATCTGGAAATTGTATCCAAGGTTGATCCAGACCTGTGCAAGTTCACAATTCTCTTCCTGATATCTTGGCTGATTGCTTTAGACTTTCATAATGATGTTACACACAGAAGCAGTTTGTTTCTGGTCTGTGTTAAAAAATATATAAACAGGTGTGTCTCTAATTAACTCAGATGTTGCCAATAAACTTATCAGAAGCTTTCAAAAACATGACATCATCATATGGTCAGTCCTAAATTGTTTCCTGAACAACTAAATCCCTCAAAGAAAGAACTGTTACTTAGGTTGGGGGTATATTGTTTTGTTTTTTTAAAGCCTCAGTACGTGCTCTCACCCAAGTGAAAAAAAAATGCAACAGTGTCAAACAAAAGTGTACAAGGATGTGTCACGGTTCACGCTACGGTCCCCTGCCATGGACCGCCAGCGTGTCGTGCCTTCCTTGTCTTGCCTGTTTCCCTGTTGCTTACTGGGGCACTGTAGTGCACGCACCTCCTAGGGCGCGCGCACGGTAGTTTCCTGTCCTTTATTGGTTTCCTTCCTGTGCACCTTCCTCTTGACCTATGACCCCTGACTATAAGAGTAGGTTCCTGCCTTTGCTCTGGGTCTGTCCATTGCTTGTTGTTTGTTGCAGTGTTGCTGTGGCCATCTCTGAGCTCCTGCCAGCCTCTCTGGATTTTACCCCTAAGTTGCTGGTTCAGTTTCTTTGGCCCACCAGAGCTCCTGACCATATTTCTGTCGTCTTCTGCTGTCCTGTATTGTTCCTGCTGTATCCTGCCGCCATGATCCCTGTCCTGTACCTGCTGTATCCTGCTGTGTTACCTGTCCTGTTCTTGCCGTGGCCTGATGTTGTATACGTCGTATCCAGCTACCTATGTTCCTGTCTACCACCGCCTGTATTCCTGTCCTGCACCTTGGCTGTCACCGCAGATGGCCACATCAGGGGTAGCGACCTGTGGGTCCCCGTAGCTAAGTCCGTCCCGCTTTGCGGCAGGCTCCAGTGAGGACCAGGGGCCCTTAGACTCCGCTCCCTGGCGTGGTTCTCCATATACCATCTCGCCTGCGGTGACCACAGTGGATCCACACCCGGATGTCAGCGGTCGGAGCTTCAACGTATGCTGTTATCGCCGCATCTATTACAGGATGCCATCTATCATAAGAAAACCTTATATCCTGTTCCTCCTCCAGGTTAGAAGACACCTGCAAGGGTATAGGACATGTGGTCCCCTTTACCAAAGCTCAGGAAGAACCAAACTTGCTCTAGGCATCAGCTTGGGTGACGAGCCCAAACATCAATCATTGAGGTGACAAGGTTGGCTTCTCCAAAGAGAACCTGGGTTACAGGGGAGAAAGGAACCTGATGGCCACACATTCTCCCTCTAGACCTCGGGAGGGTCCCAGAAGGTTACTGCATTCCAAAATCTTTTGACAAAACAACAGTGACCCGTGAACACACAGTGACATAAAAAATAAAATAAGTAAATAAGAATGTACTCACTGAATATTGCCTGGATATCCAGCTGGAATCATAAAAATTCCTTTTATTGCCTGGTCAGAGATATTAGAGGTGTGTGTGCAAAGGGAAGTGAAAAGTTGAAGTGCAGGCAATCTGCTGTCTACTCAAGTGGGATCCCATACCCAGTGAGTTTAGGCATCCCAGGGTCACCCCTCCCAGGGCACTTCTGCACCTCAGGCATTCAAATCCCTTCATGGCTTTGATCCTGGGGCCTGGGACACCTATAGTTCACACATACATCAGCTTCCCATTATCAAAAGATAAGGACAGATAAGATTTAAACATACTTTATTAAAACACAGAACAAACAAAGTAAAGAAAATCACAGAATCGATAAAACATACACAATATCAATAAAAACAGTAATAAACATAAAGGTACATACAATACATCAGTTCTGAATGTGCATATGCCATAGCTTCTTGGCTTCTTTAGCTCCCATTTTGTTAACATCACATAGATGGTGTGAGCACATTTTATTCAGCATTATTGCTATACACCCAGTTACATGAATAATTTCACATTTATATAATAAAATGTTATGTGCATCCCGTAAGGTTCTTTAAAACAATTTATTGAAAACTATAAAATATGCGACTGGCAGGTGATAGGAACATTAAAAAAACATATCAAATCTGTAAAGATGTTGTAGCCCGCTGATCCACTTTAGAAGTGGGCCAACGGTGAACCACAAACCCTGTGCATATAAATATTCCCAGAGCAGATGCCGGGTGGTTTCATCCGTCTAGCAGTAGTGTCTTGGGCATACAGCAGTTTCTGACAAATCTCTGTGGTTCTGGGATGTTCTTATGGGAAGACACTGGTGCTGATTTCAGGGGGCGTGCGGGAGGTGGGTGCACTAGAAACGTACTAAGCTATACACTCACCGGCCACTTTATTAGGTACACCTGTCCAACTGCTCGTTAACACTTAATTTCTAATCAGCCAATCACATGGCGGCAACTCAGTGCATTTAGGCATGTAGACATGGTCAAGAAAATTTCCCCCTGCAGTTCAAACCGAGAAATCAGTATGGGAAGAAAGGTGATTTAAAGTGCCTTTGAACGTGGCATGGTTGTTGGTGCCAAAAGGGGCGGTTGAGTATTTCAGAAACTGCTGATCTCCTGGGATTTTCACGCACAGCCATCTCTAGGGTTTACAGAGAATGGTCCGAAAAAGAAAAACATCCAGTGAGCGGCAGTCCTTTTGGGGGGAAATGCCTTGTTGATGCCAGAGGTCAAAGGAGAAGGGGCAGACTGGTTCGAGCTGATAAAAGCAACAGGTGACTCAAATAGCCACCTGTTACAACCAAGGAGGCAGAAAGTCATCTCTGAACGCACAGTACGGTGAACTTTGAGGCAGATGGGCTACAGCAGCAGAAGACCACACCGGGTGCCACTCCTTTCAGCTAAGAACAGGAAACTGAGGCTCCAATTTGCCCAAGCTCATCGAAATTGGACAGTAGAAGTTTGGGAAAAACTTTGCCGGGTCTGATGAGTCTCAAATTTCTGCTGCGATATTCGGATGGTAGGGTAAGAATTTGGCGTCAACAAAAATGAAAGCATGTATCCATCCTGCCTTGTATCAACGGTTCAGGCTGGTGGGGGTGGTGTCATGGTGTGGGGAATTTTTTTCTTGGCACTCTTTGGGCCCCTGGTACCAATTGAAACATCGTTGCAACACCTTGTGGAATCAAAGCCACGAAGAATTGAGGCAGTTCTGAAGGCAAAAGGGGGTCCAACCCGTTACTAGCATGGGGTACCTAATAAAGTGGCCGGTGAGTGTAGATTTATAGCTTCAGTACGGTAATTTCAGGCGTATTACTGCTGGAACAGGTAAACCACTTTCAAAGTGGTTTACCTGAGCCAAAATTGATATTCATGTGCTAGAATGCACCTGATTTTTGACCCGCAGTAGACCGGGTACATAAATCAGGCGCATTCTATGCTATTTATATGAGCATTAAGATTGGCATTTAAATGCCAAAAATCATACATGTTGCCCTAGGTCTTTTTGGGCACACAACATTCCTCCATATTAACTTATATGTCTCAAATGGGAAATTTAAAGGGGTTTTTCCACGAAGTAATGTTGACGTGGGATCCTCCAAAATGGGTATTTAATCACTTTTCTAAATATATGTCATTTATAAAAGTGAAGGCTCTGAGAGTTACAGCATTGCTCAGTCCCCCTTAGTTTCCTGACAGTTTACATTAGACACCATCAGGAGCTGACAGGAGCTGATCTGGCCTCGCTTGCATGTTTGCACTTCTTATCTGATGACAGGGACCATGAATCAGCTTGCAAGGGACTGTGGAGAAAAAACCTTTTCTTTTGTATAGAAAATCCACTGGTTGTAATGTGATTATTTGAGTAAAAATTGTAGTCGATCCCTTCTTACTGGCTCTGTGCTCAGCCTCCCCTCTCTCTCCTCCATGATGCTGCATCCTATGTTTATCTTCTCTTCTGAGCAGACAATAGGTAAGGAACTCACCTCTTGGCAAAACCCCTTTAAAACTGCTTCTAAAATTTCTCCTACTTTAATCCCTTCCTGACAGCCAGTTATAATAAGATGGCTCTTCGTTTTTTTCCAAGAGCCAAAACTTTCTTTATTTTTTCATCTATGTAGACCTATAAGGGTTTTTATTTTGCAAAACACTTACTAATAGTGTCATTGACCGTAATATAGAATATACAGTGGTACCTTGATATAAGTCATTAATCCGTTAAAGACCCAAAGGGACTTTTTACCAAACTGGTTTTTTAAAATTCAAAAAAACCCTTTTCCATGGGAAAAAAAGGGGAAAAAATAATTAATCTGTTTTTTATAGAAAATACCATAAAAAAAAAAAATTTATTGTGAAATAATCCCCAAATTTATACTCACTTTCTCCAAAAAACCTTCATGAATCTGAAATTGCAGGGAAAATGAGCTTTTAACCGGCCCAAAATGTGACAAATTTTTTAGCAGAATTACATTAATGTAATTCTCCCCCAAGAGTATTGAAAAGGGGGGTTTTCCCAAAAGGGAAAGTGAGAGAGGTTTCCAAAATTTCCCAAACCCCTAACCCACGGGTTACAACCAAACGAGCAGGCTACTGCGCATCTATTCCCCAAGAAAAAGGCCAGAACAAGAAATGAGAGGAGCCCATTTTTATACTTGACCCACCGCAAAAATCCCAGTCCAGCCACCACGAGCCCTTATTCCAAAAAAAATTTTTGTATCCCAAAAAAAAATTTTTGAGTTCAAACAAAAATTTAAAACCCAATTTTTGGACTTATACAAAAGCGTATTTATACCTGTACTGGGAAACAGCAAAAAAAAATTCTAAGATTGGTGAATTGTGAAAAAAATTTACTTGTGCCATGTTTGAGGAGGTGGTTATTTTTACAGGGATCCCTCTTCAGTATAAGTGATGCATTATCTGTATCCTGAAGGTCGATAAAACTCTGACAATACCAAATATCACGTTGAGGGAGGCGACACAAAGATGTGGTATCATTGGCCCCTTGAGGGGGTTTTTAAAAACTTTTGAGTCGAGTCCCCCAATGGTATGAAAAACAAAAAAGATAATAAAATGGACTTTTTCCCCCAACGTAGTTCTTTTTCCCGGGTGGCAAAAATTCAGAGGAATCTCCTCCGGGTTCACACTCCATGGCATAATTTAGGGAATTTTCGCAGTGTTTTTTTCCCAAAACCCCACCCCCCAATCTTCCCCATCCCTTTTGCTGCACATTCTTAAAACCATTTTGTCCTCAGAGAGGCTGTCAGGCACCAAAAAACTAAAGGTTTCCCGTTGGGCCCCCCCGGTCCCCCAGGGTTCATCCCAGTGACCAGTTGACCCACAGAAAAACTGTCAGCTCTCCCATAGGCTTTTCTGGCGACATCTAGACATGAGTAGACAATGGTTTGCCACTGGAATCTGAGTCTTTAGCAGCCAGGAGTTTCCCCCCCTTTCCCCTCAATGGGTGGCTCACCCTTCTTTGAGTTTCCCCCAAAGTTTCCCTCTGTTTCCCTTTTTAAATTTATCCCCCCAAATTTAAGCCATATTGGGGGCCTCAAGAACAGGTCATCCCCAAATTCCCACCCAAAAACCCCCCTGGTTTCTGCAGGAATGGGACGTAGATTTTAGTAACCCCGGCATCACTGAGTACACGTGTTGACAACGGGGCCATATGCTAAGCGCCCTGCTACTACATCCACATATTTCACCCCAAAATCTTCCTTGTGGCACCACCAGCAATAGTGGCACTTCTGCGAAACTGGCCATAGATTCAAAGGGGCCCCCTTCCAATTTTGTCCTCTTCAGACACCTGCACTGGACCTAACTATACTGCAGGACTTGCCTTGGTGGCAGTCAGATGGCCCCACTGACCGCAGTTCCTGCACTGGCCCCGGTCCTCACTGACAACAGTGTAGAGGCATGCCATCATAGAAAAGATACCTCCCGATATTGCCCAGCATTATAATGATGAGGGAATCATCTGGCCTTCAATGGCTTTGGGGTCAGGTTTAAACCTTACAAAAAACTTTCTCCTGACATTTCAGCAACTGCAGGCATGGTTTTTATTTTTCATGACGTTCATTTTTGGCATTAAATAACATGAATAATTTTACAATCAGCAGTAACTTAATCTTTTTTTAAAAAAATAAAGTGTTTTTTTATTAGGTTATCAGCGGTTTTGTGTTTATTTTTTAATTTTTAATTAGATTAAACACTTTTTATTTCCTTTTTCCTTTTTTTATAGTACTAATAGGCAACTAGGCTTTTAAAGTACAGAGAAATAAATCACTGTGTATTAATGTATTGCTATGTATTTTTTCTGTACCCACGGCAGCTGGACTGTTACAAACTAATATCCCTTTTTGGGAGAAAGACCCCCATCCCTAAAACCAACTAATGCCGAGGATCATGGGAAAAATAAAATAAATTGTTTTTCCTTTTTTTCTTTCAAAATCTGTATTTGAACAAAAAAATTTTTTAGTTTTCCATCAGCTGAGATATGTGAGTGGTATGTTTTTTGTGGGGTTAGCTGTATTTTTTTATTTGTACAATTTTAGGGTACTTATGACGTTTTTCCCACTTTTAATTCTAGTTTTATAGCAGAAATGAGGCAACCGAGGCAGTGAGGCAGCTCTTCTGTGAATGTATAGTTCACCAAAAGGCAAAACAGACAAGAAAGCAGAGTTAAAGCTGCAAACTATGTGCCTCCCTTACCTGACTACAGTATAACAAGGGAATAGTGTGTTCCCATCACCTGTTCCTGGGAGATGGGGTGGCGGGACATCTCTTAAAACTTTGCGCCCGAAGTAATCGCTCTTTTCCCGGGTCACCCAAAGCAATCACAGACCAAACCCCGCACCAGCAGCATTCTGGCAATGTCACTGCACAACAGTGCCACCCAACTGCATCTAGGCCAGGTACTAACGCAGGAAGAAGGCTGGACATTTACCCCTTCCCAACATTGGACGTACCCATTTGTCCTAGCAGAAAGTGTGTCATTTACACTGCACAGTGAACGCTGTAAAATTGAAACCCAAAAAACAATGACGGAACTGTGCTTTTTTCCCCCCCATTATCACGGCCCAATGCTAAAAAAAACTATGAAACACCTGTATGCCCAAAAATCCCACAATACAATCTAATGAAAATTCTTTAGGGGTTAAAATTTAAAAGGGGAAAATGATTTACGGGAAGGTTTTAGCTGTTTGGTACTTTGGGGGCTTTTGAAAATACAAACAGGGGCCCCCCCCAAAATCTGCATTTAAAAGTAAATAATGTCCCTCTTTTTGCCTGGGGCCCAAAAACAGCAGTTTAAAAACCCATATATAGGGAAATTGTAACTTCCCAAAAAATTGCGTAACAAAATTTGGGATGCGTTTTTTTCCAGGAATCTTTGTACAAATGAAACATTTTCAGCTAAAATTGCAGATTGTTGGAAAAAAATTCTTAATTTTCACAGCCTAATGCTAACAAATTTTGTGAAACACCTGTGCGGTCGATATACTCACTACACCCCGGATATATTCCTTAAGGGGTGTAGTTTCCAATATGGGGTCTTTTTAGGGGTGTGTATTAAGTTTAAGCACTTTAGGGTGTCCGCAAACCTGGAGTGGTGCCTAAATAAAATCGTATTGAAAATGAGACCCCAGAGTCCAGTAGGTGCTCCTCCTATTCTGAGGCTTTTGGTTGAGCCAAATAGCGCACTAGGGCCACATATGGGATATCCCTAAAAACAGCAGAATCTGGGGAATCAATATAAAGTTGCATCTCCCTGGTCAAGGCTACCATGTTCTTGTGAATAATGGATACAAATTGAAAATCTGCCAAAAAAAGTGAAATTTTGAAATTTCACTTTGCTTTAATTCCTGTGAAACACCTAGCGGGTTGATAAACTTCCTAAATGCTGTTTTAAATACTTTAAGGGGTGTAGTTTCTTAGATAGAGTCAATTATGGGGGTATCTAACATACAGGCCAATCAAAGCCACATCAGAACTGGATTGGTCCCTAAACAATGTATATTAAAAATTTTCTTGAAAACTTGAAAAATTACTACAAAATTTCTAAGCTCCCTAATGTCCTAAAAAAAAGACATTTAAAAAATTATGCCAACCTACAGCAGAGATATGATAGATGCTGGTTATAAACTATTTTGTGTGGAATAACTACAGTATCTGTCTTACACACAGAAATTTTTGAAGTTTGAAAATGGTAAATTTTTTTAAATTTTTCACAATACTTTGAAAAACACAGAGCTATACAAACACACATACATACTACATACACACACATTATATATGGACACACCCTATGTACGCATACATCCACTATACAAATACACTGTATAAATACACACTGTATACATGAACACCTTATATACAAACACACAGACACTGCATAAATACACACCCGGGGATGCTTGGTTATACAGGTGAAACCAGAATTTTAGATACACTATATAAAAAGACTTATATGCATGTTATTCTCACTATCTGACATGAAATCAGAATAAACCTTACCCGTTTTAGGTCAATTAGGAACCAAAATTATTTGTATTTCCCAAATGCCAGAATAATGAGAGAGATCATTTTAAGGCATTTTTATTACTTTCTGCAAAGTCAAAAGTTTGCATACACTGGGATTACTATGCCTTTAAACAATTTGGGACAGCCCATATGATGATGTTATGTCTTTGGAAGCTTCTGGTTTATTAGCAATATCTGAGTTAATTAGAGACACACCTGTTGATGTATTTTAAAGTACACCAGAAACACACTGCTTCTGTGTCACATCATGGGAAAGTGTAAAGAAATCAGCCAAGATCAGGGAGAGAATTGTGAACTTGCACAACTTTTGACTTTGCAGAAAGTAATACAAATGCCTTAAATTCTCTCTCTCATTATTCTGGCATTTGGCAAATATAAATAATTTTGGTTCCTAATTGACCTAAAACGGGTAAGATTTATTCTGATTTCATGTCAGATAGTGAGAAAAACATGCATATGTGGCTTTGATATAGTGTGCGTACACTTCTGGTTTCATCTGTATATATTGGGGATGTATTTATCAACTTGAAATTCTAAACCTGGAAGGTTTCATCATAGAAAAGTAGGATATCAAACAAATCCTAATTGTAAGACTCGATCGCAATAAATATGCAAAATTTGCACCTTCAGTAACACCAACAACGAGGTAGTGTTGAATCTAGCATATGAAGATGAGTTGGAATCTGAAACAGGGTATACCGAGAATAATACAATTATTGGTCAAATATACAGCAGAGGCACAAAATAAATCTAATTGTACTGCATGTGCAGATGCAAAACCTCATTTAGGTACAGTACCTTTCCCTTTAGCAAAGGAAGATACTGTAACGGCTGAAGTAGTGGATCCTCTGGACCACCGAAGGCGGTGGTAACGGCCGCGCCAGGGAGCGGAGTCTAAGTAGGTCCCGATCTTCACCAGAGCCCGCCGCAAAGCGGGATGGACTTGCTGCGGCGGGAGTCCGACCTGGCCGCTACCCCTAGCGCGACTAGTTTGCGGTGACAGCCGAGGTGCAGCGAGGTACCGAATCATAACACCAAACTCGTAGTCGTGGACGGGCAAACAGGTCAGGGCAGGCAGCAAAGGTTCGTGGTCAAGAGACGTAGGCGAAGGGTCAGCAATGTAGAAGACACTAGGACGCACACTGGAAACGTTTTATCTAAAGGAAAGGGCACAATAGATCCGGCGAGGAAGTGCAAGAGGCAGGGGCTTTGCTAGGGTCCTAAAACATCGGGGGCCCGGGCCCTTTGTGTTTTTCCCGCCTCATTGTGAACTGCGGATGTTTTTTTACAGAGAAAAACCTTCTGTTCCTGTCACTAATTTTCTGCACATCCCACACAGATCCCGTCCATCTCCTCAGCAGTCACTGTACAGTAAAAATCACCAATGACAAATTTACTTTTTCAGAACTTCTCACCTTCATATGACAATACCCCTAAACAGTCACCAAATAATCCACCGATACATGGAGCAAATCTACCAGACAAGTGATTGTGACTAAAAACACTCCTACAAAACCAAGACCCAAAACTATTACTACTTAAGGCTCAAATAATCCTCCAAGACCCTGACCGAACGCGACCCCCACATGTGACTATCAGTTTGTACACAGGCTCTGATTACATATAACCACCGCCATACAGGGGCCATATAGGGGTAATACTAGTTGTATGTAGACTCTGCAGACATATAAGTGATTACACTGCAGTTTTCATTTTGTAACTCACCGGAGACGTCTTTTCTGACTTCACGTCTTCACTTCCCTTTTCTTCTCCATCCGGTTCACACCTTCATGCTGATTGCTCCCGGCCAATACTCGTCCCTGAGGATTGGACACAAATATCTTAGAATCCTCACATTTCCAGCAACTCCTTAATTTTAGGTATAGCAGTCCCCCCCAGTTAGTTATATAGGGCACTGAAGCAGTATAAGGGGGCCCCAGGCAGGTATATTGGGCCACAGGCAGGTATATGGGGGGCCCCAGGCAGTATATGGGGGCCACAGGGAGTATATGGGGGCACTGAGCAGAATATAGGGGCACTGAGGCAGATAAGGGGCACTGGGGGCAGGTATATAAGAGCATGAGGCAGGTATATAGGGGCACTGAGGCAGTATATAGGGGCCACAGGGAGGTATAGGGGGCACAGGGAAAGGTATAGGGGGGCACAGGCAGTATATGCGGCTACAGGCAGGTATAAAGGGGCATTGAGGCAGTATATGGGGCCACAGGCAGTATATGGGGCACTGAGGCAGTATATAGGGGCCACAGACAGGTATAAAGGCCAAAGGCAGTATATAGGGGGCACAGGCAGTATATGGGCCACAGGCAGGTATATAGGGTCATTGAGGCATATATATGGGGCACTGAGGCAGTATATGGGGGGCCCCAAGCAGGTATATAAGGGCACTGAGGCCGTATATGGGGCAATGAGGCAGTATATGGGGGCCACAGGCAGGTATATGGGGGCACAGGCAGGTATATGGGGGCACAGAGGTATAAGGGGCAACAGGCATCATATGGGGGCCACAGGCAGGGATATAGGGCCACAGGCACGCTATGGGGGCCACAGGCAGGGATATTGGGGCCACAGGCAGTAAATGGGGCACAGGGAGTTAAAGGGGGGACAGGCAGTATAGGGGGCCACAGGCAGGTAAAAAGGGCCAGCAGCATATGGGGGGCCCCAGGCAGGGATTATAGGGGGACAGCAGTATATAGGGGGGCCCCAGACAGGGGTATGGGGGCCCCACAGGCATTATAGGGGGACAGGCAGGATATGGGGGATCAGGGAGCATTATAGGGGCACAGGCAATATAGGGGGACTGAGGCAGTAAAGTATAAAAATAACAACATTAATACTACACCCCGTACCCCAAAGCACAGGGGGACTGGGGGGGACCCGTGATGGTCCATTCGGGGAGCGTGGGGTGGTATTTTAGTATGGGAAGTGCCCCATATCCATGGACCTTCCCATTCATAGCTGGGGGGTTTTACCTTGGGTTTCTTTGAAAAAAACTTCAACGACCCAGAGACCCCCAACCGTTCTGACAGGGGCCCAAAATAAGGGGAAAAACCCCATTTAAGCCCACTATACGCCGGGGGTTTTAGAAGTACATCTGGTAGCTATTTTTAAAGACTTGGGTGGCCCATTCACCTTTGTCTTCCCCGGTGCTTCCTGCATTTCTTTCTCCACGCCAGTAGTGTTGGGGAAATTTGTAAAATCATCCCCCTCCATGAAGCTATGATTTTATGGGAGTTCGGTTTATTTGACACAATTATGCCTTGAATAAGCCCGAAATTTGCCCCCCCCCCCGGGAAATACCCTAACTTTCAAATATGGGAGAATGGGTTGAAATAGCCATCAGTCAGCACATGACCACTGCAGCCAAGCACTTGTTATAGGGACTAACATCACGGGCCTGGGTGAACAAAACCGGCGGGGGATAGGGAAGCAAGGGGCCCCAAAAGAAGGAAAGAACAAAAAGTATTTCCCCATTTGTTATTTTATACAAATATTTAGCAACTTTATTTGAAAAAAAAGACAGTCTATTCGTTAAATGAAGTGTGGAGAAAGAGAAAACAATTATTTTTTAAAGACATCTAATATTTTTAGTGCAGATAATTAGACTGTCGCCTTGGAGGAGATTTTTCATTTGATAAAAAAATAAAGGTTTTTTGATAACACGTATTTAACAATTTTTTCCCCAGCGCGGTAAAATTCACCATGTTACTAATTGGTGGCAGCAGCATTAATGGGGAAAAATAAATGATGGGTGTAAATGAGATGTCCTTGCTCAGATTATTATTCATTACATTTAATTGCAGAAAGGGGTTTATCTTAATTGGGCACACAGCGTGTCAAAAAAAGATGTTTGGTTAGGCCAATGGGTGCTGCGTTGTTCATGTTACCAATAGCGGGTGGTGTAGTTTTTATAATATAAAAAAAAGAAATTAATCAATGCCCTTGGGGGATTATTCAACCAATAATCACTCTAAAAGAGCTATTGTGTCTATACAGGTAGTCAGGAGGTGCAAGTCAAAATACCTCCCCCATACACACTCCTAGGGGGCCCCCTTTCCCCCCTCATCCCTAAAACCCAATTTTCTATCGCTTAAAAGATTAGCCCCATAACAGAAATTGAGTAATTTTAGAGTTTAAAAGTAGGCAGGAGGGGGGAGGGAAAGAGAAAAAAATCCCCGCAGTGAAGCACCAATTCTTCCTGTATTGGTCTCTTTATAGTAGCATGGCTTGCATCTTTATGCATTATGAATAATCATAGCTGCAGGTCACTAATCAGGGGTAAATTGTCCTTCAATGGTAACTTTCAATGAAACGGCTATTTGACAGAAGAACAGAGAGATCAGAACTGAACACATTTATGTTACGAGTACTTCACAATAGTGTATTCCTGAAAAAATAACCTCGTGGCGAAATCGCAGGAGAATTAAAGGGGTTTTCTCCCACATTTTTTCATCTTACCTCAGTCCTGTTTCTTTATTTCATTTTGAAAGCAGGGGGGTGTTCACTGTCTTTTTACTAGGTGCAGTAGAAGCCGGTCTTTGCTATACCAACCATGCTGACAGCCCATCATGAAGATGAACGGGGGTTTTAGTATAGCAACCTGAGGGCTGTGCACCCCCGGGGATTTGGAAAAAGACAGGGCACTGTTAATGAATATATGCAAAGTGCTTGCTTTTTTAGATCTTTAACATAAAAAACAAACCTTTGTGAAACAAACCCCTTTAAAGGGATAAGTTTTATGGAGATTTGTACAGTAAAGCAAAGTTATTGAATTAAAGCCCAGCTTATTTCAAAAATACCACGGGGAAAAACGCAATGCTTTCTTTTTGATTTTGCTCACCCCCCTTGGCGAAAAAAACTTTTGCAGGGGAAACTAAAAATACTTTTGATTAAAAAAAAAAAGTAACTTTTGAGAGGACAAAAAGTATCACTATCAGGAACCTACGGAAAAAAAATTAAGTGGCACATAAGCACAGGGCAGTCAAAAACGCAGGGGACACTTTTAAAAAAAAAGAAAAATTACACACGAATCCCCCGCAAATGATGAAGGGGGCCCAGCTTTTAGGCTATGTCTAAACATGGCCCCCTTTAAAAATCGCCATATTGCATCAAGGACAAGTTTTTCCAAGGGGAAGGTCATATAGACCAGAATTACCACAAAACACTTATGCCATAGGCAAACGTAACTCAATTGCCTCTATCACTACAAATTATTAATAATTAACTTTTAATTCCTAATTAATAAAAAAGCCACACTTTTAAAATCCTTGCTAACCTGAACTCTCTATAAACCTGTCAGGGCTAAGCTGTGCTCAGACTGCAGACAGGCTGCAACAGCTGATGTGCGCTCCCTCCCTGATACACTTGCTGCTGACAGCTCTGTGAGTGACAAGGGCCCAGCCACTCCTGACAGGGGGCGAGTGCACCAGCCAATGGGAGGACCCGGAGGCCGCTCCAATCAGCTGCAGGGCGGTATCCAGGAATCCCATTTAAACTCCCTGAAGCTGACTGCTGCGCTGGATATTCCTGGCTACCTTGTGGTTCTTGTTCTTTGTGTTGTGGTTTTGCTAACCAGTATACCTGACCTTGGCTTGTTCTCCTGACTCCGCTTGTCTCCTGATTTTGTGCTTTGCTTCCGTTTGGCTTTTGGCCTCGGCTTGTTTTACGTTTTCCTCGGGTTCTGATTTGTGCTTTGGCGTTCCTATTTGATATTGCCCTGGACTGTTTGACTATTCTTCCTTCTGACGGCCCCACACTTTAGCAGCGCAGGGACTGTCGCCCAGTTGCCGTCTGCCGCCTGGGCGGGCACGTCAAGTAGGCAGGGACAGTTGGCTGGGTTCCATTTAGGGCTCACTGCCCTCCCTTGACGTGACATTATCACAGGCCGAACCATTACTGCTCTACCCTCACTATGGACCCCATGACAGCTCTGGTAGAGCAGATGCGGGGCTAACCCACTAGTCCAGGATCTGGCGCTGAGGTAGAACAACAGGAGGCTACCCCAAGTCAGAGGGTCCCTGCATTACCTTCCCCTCCTGTGAACCCCCTATCCAGTTGCCTGACAGGTTTGCGGGTAACAGGAGGCCTTTGTGGCATTTAGAGAGGGTTGTTCGCCTGTATTTCAGGCTCCGCCCACTTACCTCAGGGAATGGGGGAACAAAGGGTGGGAATTGTTATGTCCTTACTGCAGGGTCCCCCCAGGAGTTGGCATTTTCGTTACCGCATGACTCACCTCATCTATCTCTGGACAGGTTCTTTGCCGCTTTAGGGTACTCTTTAATGACCCAGATAGGGAAGCTGTGGCTGAGGCTCAGCTGACCACCTTGAGGCAGGGTGAGAAGACTGTGGAGGAGTTTTGCTCTGAATTTCAAACGCTGTTGCTTTCCGTCTGGGTGGAACGACGCAGCTCTCAGATGCCAGTTTAGATTAGGGTTAGCTGACCAGTGAAGGATTTTTTGGTGGCTTACCCTCCCCCTGGTACTTTAGATGAGGCCATGGCACTGGCCGTTCGTCGGGGACAGACATTTTAGGGAGAGACGGCAAGAAAAGGTTCCCCCCCCCGGTGGCCACCCCATGGTCACCCTAGACCCGTTGTTTCCGACGTAAACCCAGAGGACCCCATGCAAGTAGGGCTTTTTCTGGCACTGCGGCTAGTGACGGTAGGACTACTCGTCGCGGCCAGGGGTTGTGTTTCTACGGTGGAAAAGATGGACACAGAATTCGGAATGCTCCAAACGGAAAACCAGTTGGGAAAAACCCAACGCCTAGGTGGTCAGCAGGAGGATCACCTAGGCGAGCAGGTATTTCCTATTGTATCTAATAAGTTGCTGCTACCATTTAAGATTTCATACTTGTTGCTGTCCGGTTCTGGGAGTGCGTTTGTGGATTCGGGATCAGCTTCAAATTTTTGGGTTGAATGCTTCTTTTGCCAAACTCTGGCCTACCTTGTAGACCGCTATCTGACTCGCTGCAGGCTGTGGCTATTGACTCCATTTCCACTAGCTCGGGGCAATCCAATATTGTACCCCTGAGCTGGAGATGGTGGTCGGATCCATACATATTGAAAAGTGTATTCATTCGTTTATGGAGGGGCTGCCCGCTGATGTGGTGTTGGGGCTGCACGGCTTCAGAAACATAATCCAGTTTGACTGGAATTCAGGGAAATTAGTCAGGTGGGGACAACGGTGTGTTTTACAATGTCTCCTTACCATGCTGGGCCCAAAACTGATGTGCAGGCTAATGTTCTATCTGGAAGCGGTGGTGCCAGCATTGAAGCCTATGCGGCATCTTGTGAAGTCGATGCTCGGGGTAAGGTTTCCCAGAACTCGTCCTCCTGGTGAACTATGCCCTCCACCTGTAGCGAACGTCCGTATGGTTCAGGAGGGGGTTAACCCGGTGGCTTATCGGCTGAAATTACCCTCTTCTCTCTGTATACATATCGTGTCCCGTCGTTGGGACTTCTTTAAAAGGTATATTCAGCCCCGTGACTCCGCCCTATAGCCTCCTTCTCCCCGTTCGCATAGAGGGGGAGTTAGAACCCAGACCAGGGAAGGGTCAGTGGCCCCTCCTAAAAGGGGAGGTACTGTTTAGGGGTAAGCTGTGCTCAGACTGCCCGACAGGCTGCAACAGCTGATGTGCACTCCCTCCCTGATACACTTGCTGCTGACAGCTCTGTGGTGACAGGGGCCCAGCCACTCCTGACAGGGGGCGAGTGCACAGCCAATGGGAGGACCCGGAGGTGCTCCAATCAGCTGCAGGGGCGGTATCCAGGAATCCCATTTAAACTCCCTGAAAGCTGACTGCTGGGGCCTGTGATATTCCTGGCTACCTTGTGGGTTCTTGTTCTTTGTGTTGTGGTTTTGGGTAACCAGTATATCTGACCTCGGCTTGTTCTCCTGACTCCGGCTTGTCTCCTGATTTTGTGCTTTGCTTCCGTTTTGGCTTTTGACCTCGGCTTGTTTACGTTTATTCCTCTGGGTCTGATTTGTGGCTTTGGCGTTCCTATTTGATATTGACCTGGACTGTTTGGCTATTCTTCCTTCTGACAGCCCCAGCACTTTAGCAGCGCAGGGACTGTCGCCCAGTTGCCGTCTGCCGCCTAGGGCAGCACGTCAAGTAGGCAGGGTTCCAGTTAGGGCTCACTGCACCTCCCTTGACGTGACAAAACCATTATGTCATTTAAATAATGTACACGAGGGAAGTTCTTACTCCTATCTTTACCAACAATGATTTATGGTTTAAATACACTCCTACTTCAAGGAAACAAATAGGTCTGGGACAGAAGTGATCCAAGAAGAATATATATATATATATATATATATATATATATATATATATATATATTGTAAGGCCGCAGCTGGAAAAGTCTGCAATGGCGTATATATCCCAGCCAGATTCTGGGCGTATTCATGGAGAGATCAAGACACATGCCACCAAGGTAAGGAGCATTGGTGGAGTGAAAGGCCAGCATTAAATAGGTGTCGACAGTATAGACTGTCAACCTATGTTTAATTTGTTAGTTAGTATGGCTTCTAGCCAGTCCAGGCTCGGCCTTTCATTGGGAATAAACATAGAGCAGGGTGGGTGCTTATTCCCCATGTTCCACTCCAGGATTTCCCAGGCGTATCTAAGGTCTGTGGGTAGCTGACTGGGCGTCGGGTGCAACTCCAGTCTACCTTCTGGACTGGAGGCGCTCACACTTTAGGAAACCAGTGTCTGCTTCACAAGGTGCTAGTGAGGTAACTACACCTCTGTTAGTAAGTGCTAGATGCTTTGGCGGAGCAGAGAGCTCTGCAGAGTACTCGGTTGCCACAGGCAGGATGCGGGTCACCGGAGTGCACAGCACAGGCGGCATGCGCGTCATAACACTGCAGCGCGGCCTGGTGATGTCACGCCGCTGAAGAAAAAGACGGGGAGCAGCGACAGCGGCAGGGAGCGAGGTCAGGTGAGTGTGGTTAGTTTTTTTACTTTTAATTGTCTCTGTTCATTTTGGGCGCCTATAATCTAATCATAAATATGCAGGGGGAAGCTATTATCTACTTATATATGTGAAGGGGGGCTATTATCTACTTATATGTGCAGGGGGCTATTATCTACTTATATGTACAGGGGGGCTATTATCTACTTATATGTGCAGGGGGGCTATTATCTACTTATATGTGCAGGGGGGCTATTATCTACTTATATGTGTGCAAGGGGGCTATTATCTACTTATATGTGCAGGGGGAAGCTATTATCTACTTATATATGTGCACGGGGAGCTTTTATCTACTTATATATGTGCACGGGGAGCTATTATCTACTTATATATGTGCAGAAGGGAGCTATAATCTATTTATATATGTACAGGGGCAGCTATAATCTACCTATATACATGCTGTGAGGCCTATAAACTACCTATATACATGCTGTGAGGCCTATAAGCTACCTATATACGTGCTGTGAAGCCTATAAGCTACCTATATACGTGCTGTGGGGCCTATAAGCATACTTGCCAACCCTCCCGGTTTCGGCGGGTCACTCCCGCTAAAGGGGGGCCGTGTCTCGCCCCCCCGCTTGGGTGGCTTAACCTCCCGCATCTGAAGAGATGCCAGAGTTTATCTGTGTAAAGAGGCATCGGGCAGCCTCTGTCCTGTGCCGCCGCCGGAAATGCTCTCCTAGCTTCAGAGGACGCTGCGAGAGCACTGTGGGGAAAGGGGGTGGGGACCCACGAAGCTCCGCCCCCTTTACCAGAGCAACATTTGAAAAACTAGGATGCCAGCAGGACAGTGAGTGCAGGGATGACTGTGTGTGGGGAGGAGGGTGGCTGATTGCCTTTGAGGGGAGGGGTGTGTGTGCAGTGACTGAGTGCTTGTGAGGGGAGGAGAGTTTGAATTAGATTTTATTATTTTGTTGTTACTAGCCATTGGGGCACTGCCTGGCTAATGGGGGCATCTGCCTGGATAAAGGGGGCATCTACTTGGCTCATGGGGACATCTACCTGGCTAATGAGGGCATATGCCTGGCTCATGGGGGCATCTACCTGGCTAATGGGGACATCTACCTGGCTAAAGGGGGCATCTGCCTGTTTATTGGGGGAACTACCTGGCTGTAAGGAGCATCTACCTGGCTATAGGGGGCACTATCTGGCTATTGGGGGCATTACCTGGCTATGGGGAGCACTACCTGGCTAATGGAGGCACTACCTGGCTATTGGGGACACTACCTGGCTATTGGGAGCACTACCTGGCTATTGGGAGCACTACCTGGCCAATGGAGGCACTACCTGGCCAATGGAGGCACTACCGGGCTATTGGGGACACTACCTGGCTAATGGAGGCACTACCTGGCTAATGGAGGCACAACCTGGCTAATGGAGGCACAACCTGGCTATTTGGGGCACTAAATGGCTGTAAGGGGCACTACCTGGCTGTAAAGGGCACTATCTGGCTATTGGGGACAGCTACCTGGCTAGAACGGGGCATTAACCTAGCTACAGGGATCAAATAGGGCACCGGGTTACCTACCTATTGGGGCACAGTTTGGCAGTATCTCCCAGCTCTCCTGGTTGCTGAATCGACAATCCAACAGTCCAGGGAAGCTGGGTGATGCCAAAACCCTAATTTAGCTTTCTTCCAGAGCCATTACACAGTTAGGTGGAGTGGGTGTGGTTTTAAAGGGGTGTGGCATACATGCAAGATGGGCATGGATATGCAAATTTTTTGAGGTGGCGCGGTAAACACGCCGCCCCTTCAAGTCTCCTGCTTTCTTACTTTCAAAATTTGGCATGTATGCCTATAAGCTACCTATATATACGTGCTGTGGGGCCTATAAGCTACCTATATATACGTGCTGTGGGGCCTATAAGCTATCTATATACCTGCTGGAGGACCTATAAGCTATCTATATACCTGCTGGGGGACATATAACCTACCCATATGTGTGCTGGGGGACCTATAACCTGCCTATATACCTGCTGGTGGACCTATAACCTGCCTATATACTTATTAGGGGACCTATAACCTGCCCATATACCCACCGGGGGACCCATAATCTGCCCATATACCTGCTAGGGGACCCATAACCTGCCCATATACCTGCTGGGGGATCCATAACCTGCCTATATACCTGCTAGGGGACATATAAACTACACACCTACCTACTGGGAGACATATAAAGTATATATCCACCCACTGGGGGACCCTATTACCTTCACTGGGGGACACATAATTTACTGCGTTGTGAAGTCGCTAATAGTCGTTAAGCCAGTTGTTAAGGCCTCAAATCAAGTCAGTTGATAAGAGTTAGCAATCGACTCCGGGGACTACAGTCGGTTGTTAAGCCGGTTGTTAAAGAGAACCTGTCACATAGTTTTTGCCCCCCTGGCTGAGGACAGATCAAGGTAGTGTCAGACATGCTTGTTCCAGTGCTGTGTCCCTTATTCTGTAAGATGCTGTAGTTTTCCTGTATTTAATGCTCAAATCTGCAGTTTTCAGCCAGAAGAGTCATTCGAAGTGTCCTTCAGAGTGTCAGTTTTTTTTCAAACCCCGCCCACCTGAGGATAGCCCCGCCCACCTCAACTGACAAACCTATTACTTTGAATAGGTGGATACATGTGAATAACTGTCAGTGGGCGGAGCTAGCCTTTGGTGGGTGGAGCTAACACCTGCTCATGAATAAGATTTAAGGGGTAAATGCTCTAAAACTGTTGCATCTTACAGAATAAGGGAAACAGTGCTGGGAACAGCATGTCTGACACTAGCTTGTGCTGCCTTCAGCAAGGGGGGCACAACCAATGTGACAGGTTCCCTTTAAGCATAGTTGCCAACTTTTGAAAATGGAAAAGTAGGAGATTGAAGCGCGCCGCGGCAAAAAAATTGCATGGACACGCCCATCTTTTGGTGTGCCATGCCCCTTCAAAAAGCCACACCCACTCCGCCTAACTGCATAATGGCTTTGGAAGAAAGCCAGGTAGATGCCCTTATAGCCAGGTAGTAGCCCCCCATAACCAGGTAGTGCCCCTTACTGGCAGGTAGATGCCCCCTTGTAGCCAAGTAGATGCCCCCTTGTAGTCAAGTAGATTCCCCCCTTTGTAATCAGGTAGATGCCCCCCTTTGTTATCCAGGTAGTGTGCCCCCTTTAGTAGTCAGGTCTTGCCCCCTTTAGTAGTCAGGTAGTTGCCCCCTTAGTAGTCAGGTAGTTGCCCTCTTTAGTAGCCAGGTAGTTGCCCCCTTTGTTAGCCCGGTAGTTGCCCCCTAAGTAGTCAGGTAGTTGCCCCCTATGTTAGCCAGGTAGATGCCCCCTTTGTAGCCAAGTAGATGCCCCCCTATAGCTAATAAAAATAAAATAACAAAAGCCATTTACCTCACCAGGCTCCCTGCAGCTCCGGACATCTCACGGCCGATTCTCTCTCAGCGTCGCAGGGGGAGTGAGTTGCAGACGCGTGTCACACCCCCTGCGACGCTCATCTGTATGTACAGCGCACACCGGTGCTGTACATACAGGGGGAGAAGGGAGGAGGGGAACGATCCCTCCTGCCTCCTCTCTGCACAGTGAGAGTCTCCGGACGGGTGAGCGGCCGTTCAGAGCCATCTTTACCCGCCTGTAGGAGCAGCCCGGCGGCGCCAGAGTAGCGCACCACGCTACTCTGTCGCCGTGGTCATTTAAAGAAAAACCCCCGCTTGCCTGCTGGGAACGGGAGAATGCCAACTCTGCCGGGGAGGGCGGGGGGGACCCCAATTAGCGGGACCCCCCCGCCATAAGCGGGAGAGTTGGCATGTATGCCTTTAAGAGCTCAAGTCGATTGATAAGACCTTAGCAATCGACTGCGGAGGCTATCTGTCTCTATGCCTGAAGGACTTTTGTGGTGATCCCAGAGCTGTGCAAGCTCACTGTATATATGTATATATATATATATATATATATATATATATATATATATATATATATATATATACTTCCATCAGTAGTTAATATTCCTAGAATTTTGGACATATTTTATTTTTGTAGTCCTATGCAATTAAAAATTAAATATAAGATATTGTCCTTCTCTAGCTGAGAATCAATAAAACTCCTGAACTGCAAGGCAGACTAATCTCACTTTACTGCAGTTGCTGCTTATCGCTATATAGTCTTAATACAATAGTAGGTAAGGACCTAATATCACTCTAATGTTCTCTGGAAAGTGATAGATAAGATTACACTGGACCACAGGGATATACATATGTAATGCATAAAAGAATAATGGGGTCATCGTTTTCTGCACTGGGAAGGGGAGTTCTTCACACTCATCAGGTTATTGCTGCTAAAAATTACAGGCCTCAGGTCATAACGGGTCAGAAGGAAGGATCATCAAGCAATTAACTCACTGCTGTGCTATCAAAGCTCACAGAAGGAAAATCAGAGAGAGTAATGCGCATGGAGCAACTTAAAAAAAATTATATAAAAATAAACAAACTCAATTAAAAGAAAAATCCATAAACTTGTCAATATGTGAAAAAATAGAATTGGATGGTAGCGTCCCTTTAAGTAAATGGCACTGGGCTGTAGTACCACGCATAGTCACTACCAAATGTATGGCACTGTGCTTGGTACATGTGGCCCCTTCAGTAAGCTTATCTGAGGAGTCAATAGGAGTAATGCTGTAACACACCATCAAAATAAGGCTGTGTTTACACAGTAAAGACCAAATACTGGTCGGAAATCCCGGCCGGTATTTGGTCTTTTTTTGGCACATAGTGGGATGGCTTTTCTCCGCGGTTTGCAGATTCAAGCCCTCCCCCTACACACCCACATGTTCATGTTCCACCTGAAAACCGGGCGGAAGAATATACATGTTCTACGTTTTGCGGACTGTCGGAAGTGTGAAAGATCGCCTGGCGGAAAATCCGTGCAGTGGGGACTGCTGCACAGATTTTCCATTGAAGTCTATGGGGGAGCATTGCTTGTCGGTTTTCAGATGGTTTTGTAAAACCACAAACTGTCTGAAAAAATGACAAATAACCTGTGCCGTGGGGACAAGCTCTAATAGTCATATTCAAAATGTGTACTTCATTGTTTACCTACATACCGCATGCTGTGGGGATCATTAACCCTTAGCTGCTGCAGAGGGGTTTTCTTTGTTTTAGATCTGGAGCCAGAAATAGAAAAGCACGACCGGTGACAAATTATCTGCATATAATAAGACAGAGGAGGTGAGGATGAATAATTGATATACTTCACTAAAGCAACTCTGAATAATGAATTAAAAGAAAAGCTGCAGTTTCAATAGGAAAGTGAACGCTTTGAAAAGCAAGCAGATTAAACAGACTTTTCATCACATGTAAGCGAGTTAGGGAAAACCATGCAGATAAAAGGGACGGGGACCCGAGGTGACGACCGGGTGCAACTTCCACGCTTTATTTTATTTGCAGAGATCTATTGTTGTCCCCTACAACAGAGAGTGCGGCTCCGGAGACACAACTTATTGACTTTGCGTTTCAAACAATGCATCTGTTATTCCACGAGACAAACCGGCACAGAGATGGGTAGAAGAAGACAGTTAAATGGGTACACAATGCAGATATTCACACACTTCTACAGGGATGAAAGGAGAAGCTGACACCTTCTCAGCGGAGAATTATAAAAAGATGATAGGGAGAGAGCAGAGTAAATAAAGCCAAGCGCTACTTGTCATCTATTTGTCCCATACAGTAAAATTCCTTTGTCAGAACACTGGATAATCTGACACATAATAAAGAGTTTCACAGGATCAGTAGACAGAAAGGAAGCAATCAACAAGGAAATTCACTGATTCTCCAAGTGATAAGCCGCAACATCTGAATTTCTATAATGTTCTTCCATTCTTTAATAATTCAGAACCTGCCAGGTCCAACTGATTCAGGATAGAAAGATTATATTACTAGGAAATTGCTTGAAGTGGTTTTCTGTAAGTAAAGCTCTTAGGGATATTCCCATCTCGTACATTTATGCCATATCCACAGAATATGCCATAAATGTCTGATACATGCAGGTCCCAAAACTATCTAATGAACAGGCGTCTCCTCATCCTTTGTCCTCGTTCTTGCTGCAGTTGCATTTGACATGGAGATGGCCACACGTGTAGTTATCGCCATTCACTTCAGTTGGAGTTCTGAGTACCGCCGAGCACATTTACTAGGCTGTGCTGAGAACTTCCATTGCAGTGAACAGAAATGACTGCACATGTGTGGCCACCTCTATTTTCCCTGTAGCTGTGACAAGAACAGGGCCAAGGGGTGAGGAGATAAAGATAGAAGTGGGTCCAAGAGGTGGCATATACATATATCAGACATTTGTGGCATTTTCCAGTGGACGTGTAGAGTAGTAAGACCACTTTAATGGATGACCTTTTAATATATATATATATATATATTTATATATATATATATATATATATATATATATATATATATATATATTATAATATATATATATATATAATATATATATATATATATATATATATGATATATATAAAAAGCTTAATACTATTTAAAAAAATATTTTTACTATAATTACCAAATATTTATATATTGATAATAGATAGATATATAGATAGATAGATAGATAGTTTAAACCAGAAGCTTACATACACTATTTAAAAAGACACAAATGCATGTTTGCTCACTCAATTAGTATTACCAAAATTATTTATATTTGCCAAATGCCAGAATAATGAGAGAGATAAAGGATAAGGAGAGAGATAATTTTTTAAGGCACTAGGATTACTATGCCTTTAAACAATTTGGGACAGCCCATATGATGATGTCAGGTCTTTGGATGCTTCTGATAGGTTTATTGGCAACACCAGGTTTTTTATTGCACACCAGAAACACACTGCTTCTGTATGTAACATCATGGGAGGGTCTAAAAAAATCAGCCAAGATATCAGGAAGAGAATTGTGGACCTGCACAAGTCTGGATCATTTTTGGGTGCAATTTTCAGACACCTGAAGGTACCTCGTTCATCTGTACAAACAATTATACGCAAGTGCAAACAAGATGGGAATGTCCCGCCATCATACCTCTCAGGAAGGAGACATGTTCTTTTTTTCGACATGTGCATATCAAACCAAGAACAAAAGAAAAAGACCTTGTGAAGATGCTGGTGGTAGCTGGTAAGATTGTGTCATTATCCACAGTGAAACGAGTACTGTAACACAGGCTGAATGGTCACTCTGCCAGGAAGATGCCATTACTCCAAAAGAAGCATATAAAAGCCAGATTAATGTTTGCAAATGCACACCGGAACAAAGACCAACATTTTTCAAGACATATCCTGTGGTCTGAAAAAACTAAAATTGCACTGTTTGGCCATAATGATCATCGTTACGTTTGGAGGAAAAAGTGAGAAGCTTGGAAGCCTAAGAACACCATCCCAGTTGTGAAACACGAGCTTGACAGCATCATGCTGTGGGGTTGTTTTGCTGCAGGAGTTACTGGTGCACTTCACAAAGTAGATGGCATGATGAGGAAAGATGATTATGTGGCAATACTGAAGAAACATCTCAAGACATCAGTCAGTAAGTTAAAGCTTGGACGGAAAAGGGTCTTCCAAATGGAGAATGACCCAAAGCATACTGCCAAACTGGTTACAAAAGGGCTTAAGGAGAACCAAGTCAATGTTTTGGAGATGCCATCACAAAGCCCTGATCTCAATCCCATGGAAAATTTATGAGCAAAGGTGAAAAGGCAGGTGCGAGCAAGGCGTCCTACAAACATGGCTCAGTTACACCAGTTCTATCAGGAGGAATGGGCCAAAATTCCTACCAACTATTGAGAGAAGCTTGTGGAAGGATATCCAAAATGTTTGACCCAAGTCATGCAGTTTAAGGGCAATGTTACCAAATATTATGTAAACTTTTGACCTTGCAGAAAGTAATAAAAATGCCTTAAAAAATTCTCTCTCTCTCATTATTCTGGCATTTGGCAAATATAAATAATTTTGGTTATCCTAATCGACCTAAAACAGATACGGTTTATTCTGATTTTATGTCAGATAGTGAGGAAAACATGTATATGTGTCTTTTTATTGTGTATGTAAACTATTGGTTTCAACTGTATATTTATATACTGTAAAGTATATATACACAGACATATATAGATATCAATATCTATCTCTGTAAGCTTTTTTTCTGTTAAGATTTAAGCCTTCATGTTCTGCTTACCACTAGGTTGTAATTGGTTGCCATATGTCTCTCTCTAAAAGCATTATTTTGCCTATAACATAGACCGTATGTCAATGTATATGAAATGTGTCAACGTGTTTGTGTTCAATGTGGCAAATGGTAATACTGAAAAGAGGGCATAAGTAGCACAGTGCTGCAAACACAGTGTTGGTTATTATGTTAATCTGGCCCTGAATAGACAAGTATAAACATGGTGACAGATTCTCCTTAATAGGGACAGATAAAAGTCATGCAAAGCATTGTCAAAATTTTCTTTCATACTTTCTCCAACATAACTTTCTCTGTGCTGTTACATTTTTAGTTTATCTTACATTTTCAACAATGGAGTCAAAATCCTGTGATTCAATTATTTTTTCAGGTAAACCATAGCCTTTGGTTTCTGCTGGTTACTTTGGGCAGATTTGCCGGTACCTTACGACACTAGTCTACTAGAAGGCTTTTATGAACTCTTCAAATAAGGAAGACAAGTTAGCAGGGACTGAAAACTGAATGGTTTGTTGGTCTTCAGTCATTTTCGCTTCTCCACAGCAAAAATCTAACTATTTGCCAATTTCCAGTGCACAGCATGCCTACAAAGCACCAAATTCTTTGTGCCTCATTCATGACATTGAAAAGTTGACTCAAACTATTAATACAGAGACACGCTGCTAAACGATGCAAAGCTTCACCTTCATAAATGTGCCCCTCGTATTTTTATGGTTTTTTAGTGGATTTTAGTGACATATTTATGTCTTGTGCCACTTTTTACATATCTTTTTTCATGGGGAAAAATATGGGAAAAAAAACCTTAAAGAAATGCCATGACCAATCTATCCTTGTTTTTAAAAATGCCACTGAAACAAAAAAAAACACAAAATGTCTCAACCCAAAATGTTTTATATATAATGGATTTAATATTTCACTAGAGGTTATAAAGTAACATCTGGCTGTAAACCCCACTCGATCAAAAAAAAGTCATGAAAATAGAGTAGTAAATACTAAAGAAAAAGCTAAAGAAAGGAATTTAGGATATGTTCCATGTGAATTTTGTCATGTATTTCACGTTAATATCTGTTAGAAACCCTTGTTTCATAGTTTCAAGGTAAATCTATGAAAATGCTTTTATGCCAAAGATTCTCCCAGCATTGACTTTAAAAACTAAAATATAGTAAAACACGGATTGTTGTATTACTTGAAATGGATTATGTTTGAAAACTATGTCAGGCAACCTGGAACCAAATCTCTGTTCAACTCTTTAGCATAAAAGCAGCGAATCTGCACAAATCCAAGAGCATACCTTAAATCTCTGTCATGGATCTGTTACAATTTCTTATGCCTGTATTTTTGCCATCTGAACATTACCATTATACTTGTCACAGTCAGACTTACCAAAGACAGGTGGTGGATAAGCTGATTCATTCTTGGGAATTGGCATTGGGAGTGGAGCCTAAGGAGCCCCCAGTTTTCACAAAAGCCCACTGCAAGGCAGGTTGGACTTTGCTAAAGGGAACTCCCAGATCACTAACCTCGACATTGGTCCCCGAAGTGACAGCCGGCATGCATAGATGCGTAGTACCGTAGTGGGAGGCAGAAGTGTCGTCGGTAACAGGCAAGCGGTCAGGACTGGCAGTATACAAGCGAGGTCGGGTTCAGGCGTAAGATCTGGGCAGGTAGCAGGCAACAATCGATCAGGAAAGTAGCTGAGAATCCGTAACAGGAGAGCTATCAGGAAAACGCACTGAAATGGCTGACACAGAACAGACACCAATAACTGGACTTGGGATGCAAGGTGAGGTGTCCAGAAATAGCCAATGGTCAGACATGATTGGCTGAGGAAGGTTGGGTGGCACGCGCTAGCCCTTTAAATGAGAAAGCCAGCATGAGTGTGCCTCCTAGACCTTGTACATGAGCAAATGGCTGGCTGAGAATCAGGAAGAAAAAAGTGACGGCAGGGAGCACTGAAGAGGTGGGTAGTAGATTGGAGGAGCTAGGAGCAGGCACGACCGTAGACTGAGACCCGGAAACGGATGCAAACGCAGACCTGGTGTCAGACCATTGCACCTGCCATTACAATACCCCTTTCTGTTGGATCTTCTTCTGGCTTAGGCTCAAAAAACAAAAACTTCCTTTCATGATGTTTACAGTCATATTTTTCAAGACACAGCAATTTTTTGTGATTTCATATCTATAAACATAAGGATGAGTAGCATTGTGTACTCTACAATGGGTGTTGGGTCAGATACACTGCTGTCAATTGACTTTTATTTAATCTTGTATATCGACATAGACCTAGCACTTATGATACTTTGCATTTATGATATTATGATGTTATTTTTAGATGAACCACATACTTGTCGCACTTGTTGTCTATTTCTTAGAAAATGCCAATAAACTATGTCAAGAAAACTCCATAATGGACCCCCAAACTGCCTCAAAAATTATATATGTTTCCAATCTTTAAGAGAGAAAATCAAATTCAATTAGGATCAGTACAGAATAAGTGATGCCATGGATGTCCACCATACCTCCACCAGAAGAATAATGGAGGGTACAGTTCTGGTGTCTAATGCAGGATAAGTAATGTACAGTATGTACACAGAGGTCCAACCCTCAACAAATCTAAACTCAAATCTAAAATCTCACTGTAAGTCATGGCAGATCCTAACAATATTTTATTGCTTTACAAAATAGAAATAACTCTTTAAATGATAAATACATTTTTGACATTACACTTGGATCCTTTTCTTTAAAGAGACACCACGACTTCTACGGATGGGCAGATTACGAGTATATAATATAGAGGACGTGGGAGATTGCAATGAAGATATTAATATCAGCAGTTTGATATATTATTGTAATTACATACCTAATACAAAGGTAATTTCACAGTTCAGCTCATTGCACTTGTACCAATCAAAGATGAAAAGTAAACTTAGTTACCAGTTAGAAGTCTGAAGCAACCTCTGTGAAGAAGACAAAGAAAAAAATACTAATAATCCACGTACATTTCAAGTCTTAGTAGAACAAAACTTTCCTCGTCTTCTCACCATAAATTCAGCTTTCACATTTCTCCCTCCATTAAAAAATCATTTTCATAACTCTAAATCTTCCCCTTGTCCCTACTTTATTATAGAATATGAAATCAAAAAGCAATGAAACACGGCACCTCAGCCCGTCTCTTGGCAAATGTCTTCATTACTAATCTCCAGGAGCGTCATATGTTCAGTAACTTTTTATGGCAGCTTTAAATGAGAGATATTCCCTCCACTCAGCGTTACCGTCCTCTCCTGGTTCCAGCACCAGATACGACACAGTTCATTTCAGTCTCTTCTCATTTACAGAAATAGTGAAACATTTGAGAGGATTGTAATGGCTTGTCCTACTTGAAAGTCATATGCTGAATCTTTTTGTAGATACTCCCCAACAGAGGGCTGAACTGCTCCTTATATTGTTTGTAGCTTAGCTTTGTTGAGTAGTATCGAACTTTGACAGTAAAGATAACTGTACAATTACGCAGTGAGTCTACTGATAGCCATTGACTCATACCAAAGTAACCAATAATAAGAGTTTATAGTGGGACAAGAGGTAGTTTAGAAGCCACAGAGGTCCCTTTCCACACCAATTAGACAACTGTTCAAATGTTGAACAATCTACTGAATGTTAGTGGGGGAGATTACTAAATCTCCACCAGCGATTGTCCCACACAAAAAAGTCACAACCTCCTAGAAGTTCCACTCTGGGTCCAGAAGAGTCCAGGACATGATAATTGTTGTACTAATAGTCTAGGGGAGTTTAAGGCACTTTTATTTAATTTTTTTATATGGTGATCAAAAATAACCATGTCTCAGTGGTAACAACTGGCATTCTACATGTTTCCACACCACTGTCTGCCCCTCTTTGCTATAGTGCAAAACAGAAGTTCAATGACGAACTATTGTGCACTGTGGGTCCAGAGAGGAAGACAAGGACATTCTCATCCGTGTTGCAGTGACAATTATGAACAGTTGCTACATAGTTAGAATTACTCCATTGTGTGGGTTCAGAGACATCAAGAGCAATCTTTCTATCTACAGTGAAGGAAATAATTATTTGATCCCTTGCTGATTGTGTAAGTTTGCCCACTGATAAAGACATGAACAATGTTTAATTTTAAGTGCAGGTTAATTTTAACATTGAGAGATAGAATATCCAAAATAAAATCCAGAAAATCAAATTGCATAAATTATATAAATGTATTTGAATTTTGCAGTGAGAAATAAGTATTTGACCCCTCTGGCACACAAGACTTAATACTGGGTGGCAAAACCCTTGCTGGCAAGCACAGCAGACAGAGTTTTTTTTCTAGTTGATGATGAGGTTTGCGCACATGTCCGGAGGAAATTTGGTCCACTCCTCTTTGCAAATCATCTCTAAATCATTAAGATTCTGAGGCAGTGGCTTGGCAACTCGACGCTTCAACTCCCTCCATAAGTTTTCTTTGGGATTAAGGTCTGGAGACTGGCTAGGCCACTCCATGACCTTAACATGCTTCTTTTTGAGCCACTCCTTTGACGCCTTGGCTGTATGTTTTGGGTCATTGTCTTGCTGGAAGACCCAGCCATGACCCATTTTTATTGTTCTGGTGGAGGGAAGGAGGTTGTCACTCAGGATTTTACGGTACATGGCTCCATCCATTCTCCCATTAATGCGGTGAAATAGTCCTGTGCCCATATCAGAGAAACAACCCCAAATCATAATGTTTCCATCTCCTTGCATAAACAGTGGGGAGGGTTTGTTCTTTTGGGTCAAAAGGCAGCATTTCTCTTCCTTCAAAAAACAGTGAGCTTGGTTTATGACAAAGAGATCAATTTTCGTTTCATCTGACAACACCCCTTTTCCTAAATCACTCAAAGAATCACCTGGTTTTTTTTTTTGGGAAAAACTTCAGATGGGCCTTTTCATGTCCCCTTCTTGAGCGGGGGAAAACACCCCCCCACTTTTTTTTGGAAAATTTTTAAAAATTATATTTTTTTAAAGGAACAATGTGAAAAAATAGGGATTTTAAAAGACAAAAAAAAGTAGTAAATTTACAACAGAAAAAGTTTGGTGTGCCCCAAAAAAACCCAAAATTTGCAACCATCAATGTATAAACTACTAGCAAAAAAAAGTAGTAAAACCCCTAATTGAAAATGGAAAAAATTGTGAAAAAGTGCAATATTTTGTAAGGCTCCCACTATTTTCCGAAATTCCCTTTAAAACCTTTTGGGGAAATTGAGTTCTCTAGAATTTCCCACATATTGCACCCAAACGGAATCCTTTCCCCTCCCTTCTGATAAATTCACAGAGCTGGGGTGTTAGAGATTTTTGTGCCCCCCCATCCCCAAAATTTGAAAAAAGCCCCCCACGGGATTGAAAAAAGGGGGTTTAGGTCCGGGGCCCATTTTTTTGGCCAGTCCAGCCCCCTTTTAAACCCCTCATTTTTCTTTAGAAAAGGCAGTGGAGGGTTTTTGGAGGTTGTTTCAGGTCATTATCTTGTTAAAATATCCCCTTCACCCCAAAGTTTCAATGGGGAAGGGGGGTCATACTTCATATTTCGCACTAAATTGGCTTTCCCTTTAATGAACGTACCCTCCCCTTAGCCAGTAGCCCTCTTGCTCCCCCAAAACCCATCGTTTTTAGGAAGGCTTCCTTCTGGGACAACGGGCCATGCAGACCAATTTAAATTCAGGGGTGGGGCCCACATGGTCTGAGCCACCCCACTGAATCATGGCAAAGCCTATTCGACCAGGGCCCCAAGGGGGCCTTTTCTGATGGAATCTGTCTTGTTAAACTGCTCAAAAGGTCTTGGTACCAGGGCTGCTTTTCATTTTAAAGGTGTTGAACAATCCCCTTTTCTAACCAAAGCCCATCTTTAGTAGAGCAACAATTTTTTTTTTCAGATCCTTAGAGAATTCTTTTTCCATGAGGTGCACAAAATTTTTCCATTTTTTAAATTTGGGGTTTTAAATCACTTTTTGGGTTTCTAGAAGTTTTTTTCATTATTGGGCAAGTTTTTGAGTTTTTTTCAGGGCCCCCAAACTTAAAACAAATTTTACAAAATTGTCCCGGAAAAAGGGCCCCGCCCACTCGAGGGTCGATGGCTTGACTTGGGGTGTATTCATAATGTTTTGCTCCCCTGAGGGGTACACAAGATCAGCTGGATATGGTTCCCCAGTTAACCTCTGTCCACACAGGCACAGGGAGACCCAGGGAGTGTGAGATACCCCACTCGCCCACAACCCTGAATGGCTGGGAGAGATCTTTTTTACTCACATTGGGGAAACAGAAAAACCCGCCACCCGGTAGACTGCCACAAGTTCCCCCCGTTTGCTTTTAAAAAAATTATAACAAAGCCCGTAACAAGCCCAGGGAGGGATAAAATTAAAAGGGCCGAGAAAAAAATCACAAACTTAGGAAAAAAGTTTAAAGATTTTAACGCCTTTTGAGCGAACTTTAAAAAAAAAATACATACATAAAAGGGTTTTGACTTTACAAAAATTGGTAAAAGGGGGGGGGTGTGGGTTTTCATATAAAGAGGCAGGGAAAATGGTTTTCTAATTTTACCTTTTGGTTTGGGCCCTTTTGCTTGGCATACAAAGGGGGGGACTGCCCGCCCGGCAGATTTTGGATTTCTCCCGGGACAACCTAACCCCCCCCCAATTTTTTAAAAAGACCCCCGGGCCCATTGGGGCTTTCCCACTTAAAACTTTTGGGGGAAATCTACCCTCAAACACCCCTTTTACAAACCCCCGTCAACCCTCTTACAACCCCCCGGGCTATCTACACCCCCCCCTCCCAGGCCATAAATGTTTTTTCTTCAGGGGCACAAAAAGGATCATAACACCCGGGAGGGCAAAGAAACGGGGGGTCCCAGGCCCCGAATTGGGTCCAAGCACGGGTTTTTTTCTTGTTCCTTGTACCCGCCCTTTTGGGATTTCCTTTCCCTTTTGTCCTAAAAAAACACGGGATTGACCCCGCTATACGTTGGGATTTTCATATTTAAAAAAAATTTAAACGCTGGTGTGCCTGTGTCATAAGTTATTCAATAATTTCCCTTTTGAAAAACCCATTCCGCTGGAAAACTGCTCATTTCCCTTTTTGATGCTTTGGGGGCCCCGGGTCACATTGTAATTTACCCCCGGGAGGGGCTAACAAATTAAGAGGGTTCTTTGAGGCTTGACTCCTCGGTATGGGCCCCCATTCTGCATTGGTAGCAGTCCCGGCCTTGCATTTTTAAAAATTACGACATGTGCCTTTTTCCCAATTAATTTCCCCTAAAGGGGAAAAGTTTTTGGGGCCATGGGAGAGCTTCAGTGACTTTTTACAATAACTAGGAATGTTGGGAAGCGTGGAAGGGGGGTTTACTTTTTTCATCTTTGGGGCCCCTTTTTTCCCCACAAAGCGTACACTGAATAAATAAACCCTTGCATCAAAATTGGGAATGTCTTCCCGTGTTTGCCCCCTTAAAGATATAATAAAATGTTTATAAAAATGTGAGGGATGCTTTCACTTTTGTGAGATACTTCATAAATATATTTTCCCCACCTTTGGGATAACAACCATTCCCCCATTTTATGGAGCAAAACTTAAAAATTTTAAAAGAAAAAAAAACTTTAAACCCCCCGAAAAAACCCCTGAAAAACCCCTGTGCAAAACAAAATTCGTCCTCATAAATCCTGAAACCCCTCCCGCTGCTTTTTTTAAATTTTATTTTTGCTGCAAGGGAAAAACTATCCTAACCCTGGTTCAAATTTTTTTTTACTACAAACATCAACCTTTTTATCAGTCACCCAAAAAAAAAAAAGAAAGGGAAACCTTGGGAAAATTTATAAGCAATTTTTTGTAAATTTTTTTCCATCTTTTTGCTTTCTGGAAACCCCTTGGGCAGGGGTTCCCAACAAGCTGATCATAATTCATGATGTTTTTCTTTCAAACTCCATGAACCTTTTGGCTTTCAAGGAAACATAAATGCAATAAGCCAACACCACTTCCTCTGCTGTTATGACTCATGGTTGTCATAATCACCAAATAAACTTTTACAATTCTTGGACCCCCCAAATGAAAAGGGTTTTGTTTGTTTTCCCCACTTTCACTTTTTTATAAAACAGATGAACCCAAAAAGGCATTTTGCATTAAAAATGGTTCCCCAAGCAAGCCAATACTTTTCTTTTTTTTAGAAACAAAGTTAAAGTTACATAATTAAAGTAGGGAAAAAAAGACAAAAATGCCCCATCGTGTTCAACCAAGGGGGGGGAAAATGGGGGTTTGAGGGAAGAGACAAGGTTTAAAAATTAAAGGCCCCGGGGCTCCCACGGGTTAAATTCCCCCAAAACCCCCACAAGGCAAGAACAACCTGCCCATAAAGACCCTAATATCTGCCCCCGGGGCCGCCCCCGGCCCGGGAAACCGGGAATTTTTAAACCCCTGGGCCTTACGAAATTAATATTCTTTTATTTTTCCAAAGGGGGGTATCTAACCCTTTTTTAAAAATTTCCCTACTTTCCCTTCGGGTTTTGCCCCACCCCTCAGGCAGGCTTTTCCACAAAATTTACATTTCACCCAGGGGAAAGAAGCTCTTTCCTCGGGAATTTTAAAAAATCTTTTTTTTCTTTTGTCAAAGGGGGAAATGTCCCCTTGTTTTTTGGGGGGGAATTCACCTAAAAAAAATTTTTCCCCTTTACTTTTTGGGGGGCCCAAAATTTATATATTTAAAAAAAATTAATAAATTTTCCCCCCCAAAACCCCCCGTCTTTTCTCAAGACTAAATAAGTTCAATTCTACAAAACCCTTCGCCTAAAACTAAGATGTTTCCATTCCCCTTATAAGTTTGGTTGCTCGTCTTTGTACTCTCTTTTGCTCTATTAAACACCCTTTCTAAAAACGGGGGGCCCAAAAACTAAAACACAAATTCTAAGGGGGGGTCGCCCCCAATGCTTTGTACAGCGGTAAAATGACACCCTTGTCCCGCGGATCCATGCCTTTTTTTAATAAAAACCCAATATTTTACGGGGCCTTAGGGGAAAGCGATTGACTTTGCATGCTGTTCTGAGTTTAGATCTAAAAAAACCCCCAGACCCTTTCCCAACCCCCCGTTCCCAATTTTTCTCCCCAGGACATTTAAATGCTGAAATATTTTTCTCCCCGTTTGAAAGAAACCCTTCCCACTTTTCCACTTTTAAACCCCCATTTGCCAAGTGGATGCCCAAGCACTCAGTGTTTTCCAGGTCTGCTTGAAATTTTAAAGGCATCTTCCATAGATTGCACTACCCTACTTTGCTTGGTGTCATCTGAAAAAAACGAAACCTGTATTGTTTTCCCTTTCCACTATATCTTTAAAAAATTTACATTAAATAAGAGAGGACCCAATACTGGCCCTGGGGAACACCACCCCAAAAACCGGGGACCCCCTTCAGAGTAGGATTAAATTTACCCCCACTCTTGAGTACAAATCCAGCGGGGCCAGTTTTTAACCCAAATTAACCACTGTTATCTCAAACCCCAAATGGTTTCCCATTTTTACCAAACCCAAAACGCTTCCCCTAAAAAACGCTTTTTGGGGAAACCGTGCCCAAAAAACGCCTTTGAAAAGTTTAAAAACACTAAACCCCCAGCCCCCCCGCTATCCAACTTCCCCGGGCCTCTTCATAAAAAAAATCAGATTGGTCGACGCTTCTGCCCTTTTTTAAATCCATGCTGGAAACACTAATAATTTTGGGTTTTTTGTCAACTTACTCCTGTAAATAGTCCCTAATGAGCCCTTCAAACTTTTTTCCCAAAAACAGATGAAAACTTACTGGTCTTAATTACCTGGGCAAGACTTGGGAACCCTTTTTTGAAAAAGGGAACAAACATTTCCCCCTTTGGCGCCAGTCCCCCGGGGCCCAAAACCCCTTCCCCAAGGGAATTTCTCTAAATATCATGTACGGGGGCACATTGATAACCAAAGTTTAGCTCTTTAAGAACTCTTGGATGAATGCCTTTAGGGCCTGGGGCCTTGTTCACATTTTAGTTTATTTTAAATTTGGGTTTGGGCTTTTTCCCACACTGAGCCAATTTTAAATTTACAATGAGAAATTTAAAAGAACTGGCACCCCCCTTGATCTGCACCCTTGGGGGCCCCCCCCCCTCAAACTAACTCCCGATAGTATATACTGAGCGAAGAACCAAAAAAGTACCTCGCTTTTTCTTGGCACCAAAAAACCGCTTTCCCCCTCACAGGTTTTTAAAAGGGGCCCCAATTGCCCCTGACTTTGGCTTTTTGGGGATTTTTTAAAAATTTAAAAAGGAAAACATTTTGGGTTTGTCTTGCAAAAACCCTTTGGGCCAAATTGCCTTTCATTTTTAAATTTTTGGTGCTTTTATCCTTTTTTACAAATTTTAAATTTAAACTTTGTAATTTTTAAAAAGGGTTTAAGCCAAGCCCTTGATTTTTATTTTTTAAAGGGCCCCTTTTTTTTTTGTTTATTGCCCTCTTAAAAGGGTAAAGCCATTTTGGTTTTAGTTTTAGTCCCCATACTTGTTAACCCCTAGGAATATAATTTTTCAATAAATTTCCCCCAAAATATATTTTAAACTCCTCCAAATTTTGGGTTTATAACCAAAAAGCTAATTTTGGGTTTTCCAGTTTGGTCCCGTATTGGGTCCCTCAATAAGCAAAATTTTTTGGCCCAAAATTTTTAAAATTAAAAAGTTTTTTCTTTCCCCTCTGTTTTTTTTTTTTTTCCAGTTTATTCTAAAATAAAAATTTTAAATTTTGGTCACGGTTAAAACCCAGAATTTCAGAAACCGGGAAGCCAAAGTTTTTTTCTTTATTAAAAAAGCAAAATCCAACAGAGCCTCATTCTAGTGGGGTTCCCCCCCACAAACTGCCCCAAAAAAATTTTCCCCTAAAAGATTGAGGAAAAACCTTCCTTTTTCAGTCGAAAGCAGAACGTTTACCCCCCGCAATGCCTGGGAAAAATTTAAGTCACCCCCTTTTTTTTTCACTGAAACCCCCTGGTTGCCCGCACCCTTTGATTAAAAAATCTGTTCTTCTTTCCCTCATTTAAGTTGGGGGGCAAAAGTTTTCACCAAAAATAAAAAATTTTTGCATTTAAAAACCCCCCCTTTTAAATTTTCCCCCCACAATTTTTTTCCACAAACATTAGCTTTTCCGCCCCCGTTTTACCCTTTTTAAATTTTTCCCTTCATTTTCAATCCTTTCAAAAAACACACTCCTCCCCCCCCCTTTCCCGTTTTTGCTTTGTCTTAACCTAAAAAAATTTAAAAACCCTTTTAAGGGTTGCCACCCAATCATGCGGGGGACCAGCCATGTTTTAGCAATACCTATCACATCAAACAAAAACCCCCTAAAAACTAGCGCCTCAAGTTCCCCCCCATTTTGGTAGCAAAGACTTCTAGCATTTGTGAATAGACATTTTAAGTTTTTTCCCCCTTTCCTTTTTAAAATTTCCCTCAATTTGGGTTTGGGGTTGTATCTAAATGTTCATTAGACTTATGGGATCATACATTACCCGAAAACAGTAGACAGCATTGGATTTAAAATTACCCCGTTCAGAAGGGGGTTTTCGGGTTAAAATCTCTCCTTTGGGAATGGCATGGGATTTTACAAATTTCCCTTTCAGTTTAAAGGCACCCGGGGGTTTTAAAAAATTTTCCCTTTAATTTGAAAAGCAAAAAGATTTTTAAAATTTCAGTTTTGAAAATGGCATGAGATTACATGAATATTTTGGGGGACTTAAATCTTCCCAAAGTTGTTTGAAAAATGGATCTCCCTTTTCCACTGGTCTTCTCCACCTCCCCCAATTTCCCCTTTCCACCCCCCGATATAGTCTGCCCACTCTCTAACCTATTTAGCCCCCATTTTATTTGTCCTTTCCCCCCCCATCCCTAGTTTAAAAAATTCCCCCCCCCCTTCTAGAATTTTTTTTCCCACCCCGAAGGGAGCCCCCTTCCCTTCAGGTGCAATTTTTTCGTAGAAAACAGATTGGGACCCCCCAAAGAAAAAATCAGCCCATTTTCTCTAAAAAACCCAAACCCCCTGTCCTACAACCCAAAACTTCAGCCATGATTTAACTCCCCGTTCCCCCGTTTTCTTTCCTGGTAAACGCATGGCACCCGGCCGATTTCCCAAAAAACACAACCATGGGGGCCCCCTTCCCCCCAGCTTTGAGCCTTTGTTCTTTAAAATTTTTCTTTAGGGAGCCCCCACTACCTTTTATTTGTTTATGGTTCCAAATGGACCACAAAAAAGCGGGGGCCCGCCAGCCCCCCCCCCCGTAAATTTAAAACCCCCCGGTCCAACCCCAAAGCCGAAAACCCGGGCCCCCAAGGGGGCAGAAAAACCTTTTGGTTTTAGGCGGGCCCCGGCGACAAATTAACTAAACCCCCCCTTTCCCGATTATTGGGAAACCCCTACAACACAAAATGTCTTTTTACCTGCTTTCCCAAACCCCCCTACTAAGTTTGGGGTGCTCTCCCGGGTGCTAGGAAAAAGCCGTTTTCCAATTGGGGGCCTTTTTTAAAACTGGGGTTTCCCCCCCCCTTTTTTCACCCAAATTTGGGAATTTGGTTGGAAATACCGGGGGAGAACCCGGAACCATTTTCTTTGGGACCCCTAGAGGTCCCCCTGTTTTCATTAAACCCCGCTACCGGCTCCCCCCCTGCTGATCCAATTTCTCCACCCCCCCACATTTTTTCCCACTAATTTTTTTTGCTCCCAAAAGTACAAACTCTTTTTCTTCATTGTCAAACGCCCCCAAATTTTCGGGATTTTGCTTTCCCCTTTGGTCTAAAATGGAGCTAAACCCGAGAGCAACATGCTCACTTTTGCTACAGGGGATTCACCCTGGTCTTTGCTCCAGTTTTCAAACAATGGCCCGAATTTGACTGCGGGGGGTTTTCCCGTGAAGTGCCCATTATCCGGTGGGAAAAGCAATGAAAAAAAAAAAAAAAAAAAGTTTTTGAGGGTTGGGAAATATTAAATAAAAGAGGTTTGTTTTCTTACCAGGTTTTTTTCTCCTGTTTTTTTAAAATCCCGGGTTTTTTTGAACCTCCCCACTCTGTTCTTTCCAAGCACTTCCTTTTGGGGCCCAACAAAAGAGCAAGATTAATTTAGAGACAAAAAAACACATTTTTTTATTTAGGTTTTTAATATACAAATGATTACCTAAAAAAAGTTCCAAAATAATATAATGAAAATGGTGTATTTAAAGGCAAACAGTTTAGGAAATAAAAAGAATAGGATAAAGAAAACAGATTCTTAAAATTAAGATCAATAAAAAAATTTCCCAGTGAGAAAGCAGAAGTGGCGCACTAAAAGTTATTGCTTTTCTTTTTCTGACCCTTTTGTGTTTTAGGTCCCGCCCCTTTTTTGTGTGGAAAAAGCTAATTATATGCAGGGGGCCTGTTCAGGAAAAATTTATAGTTGCAAAATTTAAACCTCAAGTTTCAGATCAATTCCCCTTTCCCCTATGTAAAATATCCATAATTTGAGCTAACATTCAATTCTGTGGTTTCCCAAGACCAGTAACCCTAGTGATCGACCCCAAAGAAAAGGTTGTTTTCCCTGTACATATGACATTCAATTTTTTTTGTATTTTTTAGTCCAGGAATTCAGGCACATGGTCTGGAGTGGCTTTTAAACAAAAAGTACATTTACTTTAGACTGTAATTTGCAAATCATTAAATGTTCCGTTTGGAAATTTATTAATCCACATCTGTCCCGTAATATCTTATGTAGCTTTTGATTCACCGGGGGGGGGGGTTTTAACCAAAACCATGGCACAAACCCCTTAACGACGGTGGGCGTTGCAAGTCTTTAATCTGCAGCGATGTCAAAAGATATTGCTGCGATAGGGGGTTTTGGGCCCCCCAGGCCGCAACTGCACTAGGAACAAAGCTGTACTTCACAGCCCTGTTCCTAGAGCAGTCTTTGCATGCGCTGGGAAGTGGAGGAAACCTCTGATCCCCGCACATAACTCTTTGATTGCTGTGGTCCATGACTGCAGCATAATCAAAGAACATTTCCTGGCTCTATAGGGTGATCGGGACTCATGGTGACCCAAAAGAAGTCTGTACAGTCAGCCCTGGTGACCAAGAGTAGCCCCAGGGCTGTCTATATACCAAGTCTTCAGTCAGGGCACACTGTGTGCTGTCCTGACTGCTGCCTGTGTCATACTGGCACAAAGTCTAATGTATTAGCATGTATGAATCTGCTAATGCATTACTAAGTGTAAGAAAAAATTGTAAAATAGTTATCCCCTTCATGGGATTATAGAAAAAAAAGTAAAAAACATAAAAACGTGTAGAAAAAAAAAATAGAATAAAAAGCAAAGAATCTACAATACGGGTATAGGTATCCACATGACCATAAAAACCTTTGAAAAAACAACATGTTATTTGTGTAAAGTGAATGGGTAAAAAAATTTTTAAAAAAAGGAAATAATAAAAAAAAATTTGAAATTAATTTATATGTAAATTTTAAACTATCCCCCAAAAAAGTACAACAAAAAAAAGCCCCATAAAACTGCATCATTAAAAAATAAAAAAAAAGTGAGTTAAAAAGAAAGGAGGAAAAAAAACTAAAAAAAATTTGCGGCAAAAGAATTTTTCAGGATTGGGTTTAAAGGGGGGTTAAAAACTCCAAAAACCAAGAACAGGGGGGTGGAGGTTAACCTCTTAATTTACCATATGCACTTGGCATTTTTCACCTGTCCCAAACTCATAATTTCCCTTTTCATCTACAAAACCCCCCTGCAGAAACCTTTGCACATTCATGAATCCTTTGCTGCTTGTTTTTTTATTTTTGTCCGTAAATCCCTACTGTGACTTAAAACCCTTAAAAAATCAAAAAGGGGGGGAAAAACGGGGGGGAAGTTTAATTGCAGTCGGGGGGCATGTTTCCGCCAGTTTTCCGGTGAAATTTGCGCCCATTTATGTCGGGGCCGGGTGCGCTCCAGTGGGTGAAAAACCCCTTTCCCCGTAGGGTGGGGCCAGTGCGGGGGTTTGGGGCAGTCAGGAAATGGCCCCAAGATTCGCCCCCCGACGTAGGCATCATACATGCGGGGAAAATTTAGCCCCGCTCGCCCTAACAAGGGTTTGTGCCGGGGACCGGCGCTCTCAGGAAAGGGTATAGGAATTGCCGGGAAATCGAAAAAACAAAAGTTTACCCCTTTTTTATTGGTTGGCAAAAACCACCCAAACGAAAAGGAGCGACAGTGAACCTTTAAAAAACCTTTGGAGAAGTTGGGCCAATCAAAACAAAAAGGGGGGGAAAGTCAAAATACAGAAAAAGGGAAGGAAAAAAGCTGATTGGTTGAGCGGGGGGGTTGGGATCCCCGGGCCCTCAGAGGCCCGGGACCCTTTCTTAGAGTTCTTGGGGAAAGAAATAGAGCGGCTCGTTTGGATTGGCTAAGTTAAAAGAGGCCGGTTATTTGGGGGCCCTGGGGAGGAGGGCGATCTTATGGGTTTTTCTAATGCAATTTGGAATAAAATGTACATGGCCGAAAACAAAGATAAACATCCCGAAGTTTACCCGTGTGTTTTTAAAAAGAAACAATAAAAAGGGGGTAACGAAAAAAAAAATAATTAATTCAATAAAAAATTTTATTTCTTTATTTTCGTTACCCCCCATACGTTGATCAGTGGCAACGAAAATAAAGAAATACAAATAAATTTTTTGAATTAAATTTTTTCTTCTTTAAAACCCCCTTTTATTGATCATTTTTTATAAAATCGGGACAACTTCGGGAGTTTTATTTAAGATTTCGGCCATGTACATTTTATTAAGATTGCTTAGAAAACCCCTTAAAAAGGGGTCGCTCGCCCCCTTGTCCAAAAAAACCGGCCCTTTTAACTTTGCCAATCGCAAAAAAGCTCGTTGCATTTCTTTTTTCCCATAGAAACCCAGAGAAAATAGCTGCCCCTGATGGCTAAACTGGACGAGCCCTCTTCTCCCCAACCAATTTTACAGTAAGAATATTTCTCAAACTAAAAATTTTTTGGGCGTTTTTTCATCGCCCCTTCTTTTCCTTCCATTAAAATAGAGCATACAAATTGGTGGATTATATCTGCCCCTGGGCTCAACCAAACGCTTTTCTTCTTTTTTTTTATGTATTTTGAACTGTTTGCCTTTTTCATTTGATTGGTCCATACTTCTCCAAAGCTTATAATGGTTCCCCGTCACTCCATTTGATTGGTGATTTCTTCCCCCCAAAGAGAGGCTTAAAGAATTTTAATTTTTGTATTCCCCGGGAATTCTCTATATTGCAATTCTGGTGTTGCGCCGGCTCGGGGACAAAACCCTTGTTAGTGATTTTAGTAATAAGTTTATAGAAAGGGTTTCAGCTTTTTACAGAGAATATTTTACACCTAAAAAAACTATTTTTTATAAAATCCATGCCGCACGGCCTGAGAGCCCAGTTTCATTTCCCCGATCTCTCCTTACACAGTGGGACAAAATTTGTTGCGCCTTTTATTGGGGGATACCAAGCCCCCCCTGTCAACCCCCTCACTCTTTTTTTGCCTTTTACTGTATTTTGAACGTCCCCCCTTTGAATTGATTGGTCCATATTCTCCCTAGGTTATATTGTTCCCTGTCGCTCCCCTTTTTTATTGGCTGTTTTTGCCGACCAAAAGAGAAGACTAAACAATTTGAATTACTGTATTTCCCGGAATTCTCTATAAAACCCAATCCTTATGTAGCGCCGGTCTCGCAAAAAGCGTTTTAGGGGTTTTAGTGATTTATGTTTTAGGGTTTACTCCCTTTTTTTAAAAAACTTGACACCCAAAAAAATGAATTTTTAACAACTCCTGCCGCCGGGGCGAGACCCAGATTTTTTTGCCCCGATTGGGCCCTGCCAATGGAAAAGAGCTCGCACTCGATTTGGCCCAGAAGCAAGCCCCCCCCCGGTTTTTTTTTTTTTTTTTTGGGGTTTAAAAAAAATTTTTTTTGGTTTTTGGTTTTTTTGGGGGGGGTGTTTTCCCCTTTTTTAAAATTTTTTTAAAAACCCCCCCCAATTTGGGTTTGTTTTTTGGTTGTGGGGGGGGGGGGGGGGTTTTTTTTTTTTGTTTTTTGGGGTTTTTTTTTTTTTTTTTTTTTTTTTTTTTTGTGGGGGTTTTTTTTTTTTTTTTCTCTGGGGGTTTTTTTTTTTTTTTTTGGGGGTTTTTTTGGTTTTTTTTTTTGGGGGGGTTTTTTGGGGGGGTGGGGGGGATGGGTTTTGTTTTTTTTTTTTGGGGGGGGGGGGGGGTGTTTTGGGGGGGGGGGGGGGGGGGGGTGGGGGGGGGTGGTTTGGGGGGGGGGGGGGGGGGTGGGGGTTCTCCATAGGTTTTAATGGATCCCTGTCATCCTATTCTGATTGGCCAGGATTGCCAAGCCCCCGCTAGCTCAACCCAATTAGCTCTTTTCCTCATTTTTTACTGTATTTTGAACTGTCCCCGCCTTGATTTTGATGGTCAATAGTTCTCCATAGGTTTCAATGGGTTCAACTGTCGCTCCTATTCTGATTGGCTGTTCTGCCGACCATTGAGAAAGCGCTTTCAGAATTGAATTACTGTATTTTCCCGCGAATTTTCCAAGATCCTAATTCCTGAACTGTAGCCCGTTCTAGATATTTGGGAAAGTGATTTTTTTTTTTTTTTTAGAAGGTTTGAGCTCTTTTTCTGATAATGTTTTACGCCTTTATAAAGGGGATTTTTTTTTAAATTCATACTCCATGCTGCACGGCACTGAGCGCCGAGAATTTCCTGTGCAGATCCTCTATATGCTTCCTCTCATGTACGGTTCTCGCATTCACTTTGCCTCCGCCGGATCATTTAGACCGAATCAACCAGGTCTGCCTGTGCGAGACTGGGCGAGCGCTGCATTGTGCCGCACTGTTTCCCGACTCGTGATCGTAATGCCTCGGATTTTTCGAGCGCAGCGCGTTACGCCCTTGACGCCTACACCGGGCCACACCGCGCAATTACACGCCCCTTCCATGAGCCGGCGCGCAGCCGAAAGTGGCTAACGCAGGCACACACAACACACACCGTAGCGCCTTCCCAGACCAAGGCCGGAAAATTTTCAGAGCCCGACGAGAGCGCAGGGATACGCAAGAAATCGGGCGCAAATCCCGTTCATACATGTCGCCCATAGAATCCAAAAAGCAGAAAATGCATCAGAACGTCCTATAGTGAGGCAGCCTGTTCCTCACTTACTCAAATGCAAACCAAAAAAATCCAAATGGACGTCAGAATCAAATTGCTTATTTAATGTAGAATCAGGAGTACATAAAGTGCGACGTTTCGGCTCAGAAAAACACTATAGAGCCTTTTTCAAGCATAATGATTCAGCTTCAATTGTCACAATATATATGTTTCTCAAGTGACCACCTCCATTGGGGCCAACCAATAAAACACCGTGAAAATATACAAACATAATATACAATAAATTATATCACTACATTATATATAGAGATGGGCGAAGTTCTCAAAAATTCGGTTCGGTCACTTCGCCGAATTTCCCGACAAAAATAAATTCGGTCCGAATTACTTTGGGACGAATCGCGTTAAAAACAGCTATTTCCAGGCTGCACAGAGCCTGCAGGGTGCTTCGTAGAAACGTTGTGCCATGCTTAAATATGCAGAGGGAGCTTGGTTTGGTCTCATACAATGTTCTGTTTTTAGTAATGACACGCACATGAGCTGCCGCTGCTCTTAGAATCGCTTTCCACTATAAAATTCCCTGGCACTTAAGAGGGCAAACCCTGACCAAAAAACTGAAGCTGAATGTTGCCTTATAAGTCCATGCCAGGCGAAAGCTTGGAAAAAAACAAGCTGAGAGCTCAGGTGGCAACATTAGTGACAGAGTGTGGAGGTGACCGCGGCAGCAGCACAGCAGCATGAGGTCAGAACAGTGGCACAATGACATTCTGGAGGTGGCAAAAACTGAGTAGCCACAGATTGGCACAATGGACACAGTTTGTAGTCACGGCAGCAGCCACAGCAGCAGCATGAGGCAGACAGTGGCACATGATGTTTGGAGGTGCGAAAAAACAGGAGTAGGCCACAGAGTGGACATATGAGAACAGGTGGAGGAATTGGCAGCAGCAGGCATAAGTCAGGCAGTGGCACAATGACATTCTGGGAGTGGCAAAAACAGGAGAAGGCCACAGAGTGGCCCAATGACAGAGAGTGGAAGGTAACGGCGGCAGAGCAACAGCATGAGGTCAGAGAGTGCACAATGACACAGAAGGATGTCACGAGGCACCAGCAAGCAGCAGCATGAGGCATACAGTGGCACAATGACAGAGTTGTGGAGGTGGTGTGCAATACCAGTCCCTGTAAAGATGGTAGGTGGCAGATGGAGAAACTGTCAGCAGTGTGTGGCATCAGGCAGGTGGGCGGCATCAGAATAGTTGCTGAGGCAGTAAGTTTGAACCCGGACACATTTCTCACAGTTTGGGTGAGGCGTCATGGCTGATGCAGTCTGACGCCTAAGACATTGGTGCTGTGAAATTCCTGGACGATCCACGCCTGAATATCATGACAAAGGTCAGTCGTTCCACATTTCCCGTGGACAATCGTGTTCTCCTTGGGGTAACGATGGCCCCCGGCGCACTGAACACCCACTCAGATGGCAACAGCAGACTGGCCGGGCAGGACAGCTTCTCCACTCAAACTCGGCAAGTTGCGCCACACCATCCAGTTTGGCTGCCCATAGTCCAGCGATCTTCTAACTGAGGTGGCAGAGTGCTGTCCAAGTAGGGCACCACCCGTGTTTTGGTTTCAGGGACTGCTCCAGGTCCTGCTGCTGCTGAAGTGGCACTACCCTCCCACTAGCGGGTGAATGGAAACTGAGCTCATCAGTGACTCCAGCTTAGGTTGCTGCAGATTGAGCTTGGTACTGCTCTAACATCCACCTTCCCCCAGCAGCACACTGCAGTAGTACGTGAGCGCTGGAGAACCCCCCGGTCAGACCGTCAAAGGTATGGACGATGCCGCACAAAGGCAGCGGCCAACTGGACCTACGGAGGATTTCCCTATAGTATTTGAGTTTTTGTTCTCCTCTCAGTCCGCTGGGAAAAAGGCTCCCGATTTTGACCGTAGCGAGGGTCCCATAGGGTGGAAGCCATAAGTCATCCCTCTGCCGGATGCTGACTATTCGGCTGTCACTAGCCAGGCAAATCATGCATGCTGCGGGCCATCTGCACAAGTGACTCCGAGTGGCTCCCTGCTCCCATCTCCCTGTATACTAGACACGTGCTTGCGGGTCAATCTGCCTCGTCTTCCTCATCTCCATCCACCTCTCCGCAGCTGCTCCTGCTCCCCTCTCTTGTCACCTGGTATAAAATCCAACACATTTCACCAGACAATGCTTCTGCTCCAATGTCCCTCCTCCCTCTTCCTCCATTTCAGTCCCCACCGGACTCATTTGCCGCGAGATTAGTCGCCACGTCTCCAGTCCCCCTGCCCAGACAATTTTTCAGCAACTGTATCCAGGACCATGAAGCAGTGGATGAACGTTTATTCATCCCGTAGTCCTGGGCGACTGACAAATAACGTCGGCCTCCTCGAATGGCCCTCAAAAAACGGCAGGTTGAGTCACGCATGATCATGCCACTGGCTACATCAAAGTTACACACCAGGGGAGTACTCCTGTCTGCTTGGATCATCAAAATTCGTAATGACCTTTCTCGCTGTTCATACAGTCTGGTCCAACATGTGCAGTCCCTGGGAATTCCAACGGGTGGAAACATCGCATATCAGAGTGTGTTGGGGGAGGCCGTTCTCTGCAGTACATCCACACACCAGAGGTGTTTGCGCGAGTGCTTTTGAACGCGGGAACACGTTCTATAATATATATCTATACTCTCATATTTTGCGAGGGCGAGATGTGCGGGGTGAGAGTGGGGGTGGGGAGTAGCGGCACATCGTACTGCTGAAGATCAGGCGGAAGACCTTTCTATGCTCGCGTAGTGGAGCCCGCTCTCCAAGATGTATCACTATCACCAACACTCAACTGTTTGAGTGACAAAAGACGGGAATATGGCAGATAACTGGATGTGTATGCTCCATCACACACACAGCATAGACACACTTCTCTCTCTCTCTATCTATATCTCTCGATACTGTGTACACAACACACAATAGCAAAGTAATATATATAATGGGTGCGTGATGAATAGCACAATTGCGGGTAGAGTGGGTGCGTGTGCGAGGGTGCAGGGAGCTAAATCTATAGGCAGCGGCCACAATTGTGTAGGTCGTTATATAGGTACTACTTATCTCTGTGAGACACGCATCGTGAGTGGAGCATATCATGGATAGTATATGGGTGTGGTGAGGGTGATGTAGTGTTTGGAGGTGTGGTGGGGGTGGTGGTGGTGGAGAACTTCGCCCTGTGCACACTATAGCGATCTGCAAGATTGCCGAGACACGGGTGGGACAAAGTGGTAATATGACGAACTGCGCGGCGTCTCTCACAAACCCTCAATGTCCAAGTTGTTGGTGTGCCTGGGACAGAAAGCACATTCAACCAATGGGCCGAAAGGACATGTAATGCCCTGACCGTAGTTACAGTTCCAGACGTCCGCGATGCCGTGCACCTTGGAAACAAACCAATAAGCTCAAGGACTGGCCCACTTTCTTGCTCTACATATTTATGAAAGTGCCTGGTACGCCTTTATTGGAAAAATAATTACGGCCTGGTATAACTCTCATCTCGGCTCGGCACAAGCCATTAGAGCGAGCGAGTGCAGGGGGTGGCAGAGTCCACCATTTGGAAAGGGACGGGACTGCGCAGTACCAACAACTTGGACAGGAGATCGGTCAGCTGCTGCACCTTAGATGGTTGGACGCAATACTGTGTGTCTCTTCTTTGAAATTCTCAGCCTTCGCTGCAAACGAACTGCTGGCGCCACAATAGACAAAGACGCGTGTCGCGAGGCGCATCTGGAACGTGCGTGCGAGCGACAAGCGACGCTCAAACACCCACACAACACACACACACGCGGCACATCAGAATAAACTGGCAGTTACCGTGGGCGGTGACACACACACACTCTATCACTAGCGGGCGATGGCGAGATGGGGGATTTTCGTACACCACATCTGAGCCACACACACACAAGAGGCCAGGCCACCATGTGTCACCCGAGAGTTCTCTATCTATCTAACACAATTGGCCATATATAATTAGGTGAGTAATAATCCTATCTCTTTCTTAAATGACATGAAAACTGATGTAACACACACACTCTCTATGATGAGTGAGAGAGGACAGTGGAATCTCATATGATTACAAAGTTTCACGTGAAAAAAAATAGACTAGTTAGGAAAATGATTTCACGTTGGTGTAAATAAAACGCTACCGCACTGAGTGAATACTACAGAGACCGATGCCTCGCTGAGCACCTGTACGGCTACTTTTAATTGTGAGCGCGTGACAAATGAGTGGTTTCTAAACCGTGGCAACTTGGCTCCCAGACCTCAACACTGCTGCTACTCATGCTGACTCACGGCCAACACAACACACTTGAGCTGCGCACCTCTGCCTGACCCGCAAGCTGACGCCCCTCCGTTCTCCTGACCGATGATGAAGCCCTTGCCTCACCCGGCTCCCAAGTGCGCGTCGCTACATCATCATCCTATTTGTGTTTCATCGTCACATTGCTGAGCCTCTCCACCGGTCCTTTTATCAGAGGCTGACCCCTCACAACATGACCTCCCCAAGCACCACTCACCCACATTATACCTTTGTCGCCAGACTGGGGGGGGTTGGGGGGGCAGGGGAGGGGGGGGGGGGGAGGGGGGGAGGTGGGGGGGCCTTGGATATTAGGGCCCGCACACTTCTTCGCTGCCAAGGTAGCTGCTGACTGCCCTCCTCAAATTGTTCATCCTCGCAATATAGTGGCGCTGAGCCAGACCACAAAGAGAGATCTCTGGCAGAGGAACAGCCGGGAAGGGGGGAGTGCCTCCTTGCGCGACACAGATGGCTAAGGTTGGTGATGAGCTTTTAATAGAATGAGTTGTAGTGTTTATTTCAGCATATGGGAAGGGGCGGCGGGGGGGCGGTGGGGGCACGCTACACATCTACACATAATTAATACAGCGCGCAAACAAAAACAGACCCGCGGAGGCCTGTAATCAACACACATACTCTCTATAGTGTGTGAATGTGCAACTTGCATACCGGGATGTTCCTATTGCCAGCTCTTTGTACTCATATATATGGGTTTGCGGAGATGTGTAACTGCGAACATAGATTAGCAAGGCCAATGACATAAGTCAAGACAATCAGAGCCATTGGTTGCGTAGTGTGCGTGAGGCTGCCGAGCCCCTAGATGACACGGCAGTTTGTGGCCTCACCGTGGACCTCTGCTGCGACTTCCCCCTGCTGTGCTGCGACCTGGGCCTGGAATGGTTTTTGCCTCGCCACTCGCAGGTGCATATCTCCTCCACCTCTCTGTCCTGACATACTGTTTGTTCTAAAAATGTACAGACACTGTTTTGATGAAGATATCATGTAATATGATAAATACGCGCGCGCGCGTATATCTCCTCACCTCCATAATGGCACCTAACACCCAGTAACAGCTTGGGTACACCCTTGGATATAAAATTGATCTACCGCTCCACAAATGGGCAGGAAAAATAGACTTGTATGTCCGTTTATACACACACACACACACACACACATTTATAACTGAATTTATAAAAGCACAAACAGGCTTAATTAATCCTTCGAGCGAGTGCGAATATCTTGGCGAGAGCGGAGAATTCCTCTGTGACGGTAAAAACAAAGACCCACAGACACGAGACAGTTGTATCCACCGCACCGGGGGGGGGAGGTGGTACAACTGCGGGCGTGAGCGAGAGAGAGGACTGGGGGGAGGAGAGGAGGGGGGAGGGTTCACTGGATAACTTTAAAAAAATAGGTACGCAAAAGAAATTGGGCAGGACACACCTGAACGCGAAGGGGCGCAACACTTGACACCAATGCTGTAGTCTCATGAACAAGGGGTGTAATGGAGTGTTAGTGGTATCTCATAGGGGCACAAACGAAAGGAAACTGTGTAATGTGGTACCTTTCGCTTGAGTTTTTGGATTATGAAATCTTGGGGGGGAGTTGGGGGGGGGGTGGGTGGGTGGGCAGGGTGTATAAGGATCGTTAACGGGGTTTCAGTGTTAGGTCAACATATGAAGATTTATTAGAATGTTGGTTCGACGTGGTAGTAATTTGGAGATATGTTTGTGACAAGCGATTTTGTATGAGGTGTGGGGTGGGATGGGGGGTTTGTGAGAGCGAGAGAAGGGGTGGTGGCGTGGGTCTCTGGGAGAGGGGGGTGGTATTATGAGGAGAGGGGCGAGAGGTGTTATATATGGAGTTTATTTGTGCGGGTGAGCAGATTAGCAATTAAATTGTTGTTGCGCGAGTGGCGAGGATATGATTTGCAAACTTGAATTCAGATCAAGAGATAACCCCACAAACATTCAGAAATAGAACGTTAAGAGAGCAGTCTCTGAACAAGCGAGACCCCCCCAAAAATCCTCTTAAAAAATGAGTTATTTATATCAGCTATTATAAAGCAGCGCGCGTGTGCGAGGGCACTTCGCCTAATCAGTACAGTGAGAGCGGTATGACTCCCAGCGTCGCCCCCACTTATATAGTGGCGTGAACGCACAAATCCCGCCGGTCACTGATTGCTTCATTTCTGCACATGTCATGTAGGCTATGCCCTTTCTTCCGCCCAGAGTTTCTTTTGCCCCATGTAACGCCATGTGCTCGCAAGCCATGTTTATCAATCAAAAGCCACACTTCGTTCACTTGCGTGCGTGGAAGATCCCTCCAAAGTTCGAGCTATCGTTCCGAACCGAAGTTTTCCTGAAATTCTAAATGAATTCCACTTCATTAGAATCAATTCGCCCATCTCTAATTATATACATTGAATTATATCAATATGTTTGTTTATTAAAATGTTTCCATTACTTACACAGAGATAACCCCTGGGACTCGTGAGAGCGCGTGACACCCTTTCTCGGTGTCTATGTTTCCCATCTGCGACTAGTGAGCGAAAAGGGCTGTGCGCGGCATGTCAACTACGGGATTAGACCAGCGAGCGCGCGAGCCGGCAAAGGCGCATTCAGTAAGAAACGCACATTCACTAGAGATCATGGACTCAACGTAATAAATGCGCATGCTCTGTGCCCATACAGCCCGATGTATTGCTCATATAGGAAGATGTTATGCTTAAAGATAAGCACATAATGCACTGCTATATAGTTCTAACAGGTCCTAGGTTACACCATTGATGAACATTGGGCTTGTGGGATCTCTATGCCAAAATCCAACATCAAATACCAAGAAAAGGATATCATAAAATATGACAACCATTCCCAGCAATGATGGCACTGTCCCTACCCCGCAACACAAAAACATACCTAAGGACAACCCAATCTTCCCACCTGCTTTTCAATTTCTATCTCCTACTTAGACCTTTTGCAATTTACTATTCCTCCTGCACACAAAGACTTGGTCAGGTCGTTTGAAGTTTTTGCTTTTTTAAACTTCAGCTCTTTGACCACAACCATCTTTCCTTTATTATCAAAAATTCTTGCCACACATATAGAAATGTACAAACCATTAACACGCAGCAACTTATGGTCATAATTACCCCAAATTTCTCCCTTTTCTTTCCCAATTTAGCTGCTAAATATTACACAAATATTACATCATAAACACCCTGACTGAAGCAGGGTGGCATATACGGCAGCAAATTTGGCAGAAGCATTTTTCAGCAATTTTCTAGGTGTTTTGAATGTTTTCTGGAGAATATCTATTTTGTCAACAAACTTTCCCATCACAAGTTTGTGCCCAAACATAGAATTCCACCATTCACCATGCTACGCAATCCTATTTCGCTGCTTTTAACTTAATATTATATAATAACTCAAAATGACTCTTTGACCTTTTTCACTCCCTCCCCAGTCGTAAAATACGGGCACCCATCACAGATCTCTGTGCTGGAGACTTGGCTGCTTATTTCAAAGGTAAAATATATCTCCCAGCCCCAAGTAACCTTGTTCTCCTTCCTTACTATGCTTCCCGTGTTTACTTTTAGTATTTGACCCAATAACAGAAGAAAAACTCTTTAGTCTTCTCCAGACCCTATTACTAGTCCCCGGAGTCAATTGCTATGCTCTTATCAATTGACTTGAGGCCTTAACAACCGGCTTAACGACTATTAGCGACTTCATAACACAGTAAGTTATATGTCCCCCAGTATAGGTAATAGGGTCCCCCAGTAAGTTATATGTCCCTCAGTGGATACATAGGCAGGTTATAGGTCACCCAGTGGGTATATAGGTAGGTTATATGTCCCCCAGTTGGTATATAGGTAGGCTATATGTCCCCCAGTTGGTATATAGGTAGGTTATAGGTCCCCCAGTAAGTATATAGGCAGGTTGTAGGTCACCCAGTAAGTTTGTAGGCAGGTTGTAGGTTCTCCTGTAGGTATATAGGCAGGTTGTAGGTCCCCCAGTAGGTATACAGGCAAGTTATATATCCCCCTGTGGGTATATAGGCAGATTATACGTCCCCCAGCAGGTATATAGGTCCCCCAGCACATATATAGATAGCTTAAGGCAGGGCCGTTCCTAGACTAAATTGCACTCAGGGCGAAGTGAAGAAATTTCGCCCCCCCCCCCCAGAAAATGCGCCACAATGCTTTACTAGATAGTGGCCCCTGTAGCCATGTAATACCCCCTGTAACCAGACAGTAGTCCCAGCAGCAATGATAGTTGCCCCTGTAGCCAGATGGTCACCCCTGTAGCCATGCAATACCCCCCTGTAACCAGATAGTAGCCCCAGCAGCCATAATAGTTGCCCCTGTAGCCATGATAGTTGCCCTTGTAGTCAGTTGCCCCTGTAGCTATGATAGTTGCCCCTGTAGCCATGCTAGTTGCCCCTGTAGCCCTGCTAGTTGCCCCTAGAGTCAGTTGCCCCCTGTAGCCACTTGCCCCCTGTAGCCCTGCAAGTTGCCCTCTGTAGCCAGTTGCCCCCTGTAGCCCTGCCAGTTGCCCCCTGTAGCCAGTTGCCCCCTGTAGCCCTACCAGTTGCCCCTGTAGCCAGTTGCCCCCTGTAGCCCTGCTAGTTGCCGCTGTAGCCCTGCTAGTTGCCACTGTAGTCAGTTGCCCCTGTAGCCCTGCCAGTTGCCCCCTGTAGCCAGTTGCCCCTGTAGTCAGTTGCCACCTGTAGCCCTTTGATGTTGCCCCCTGTAGCCAGTTGCCCCCTGTAGCCAGTTGCCCTCTGTAGCCCTGCAAGTTGCCCCCTCTAGCCAGTTGACACTGTAGCCAGTTGCCCACTGAAGCCAGTTGCCCCCTGTAGTCAGTTGCCCCCTGTAGCCAGTTGCCCCTGTAGCCAGTTGCCCACTGTAGTCAGTTGCTCCTGTAGCCAGTTGCCCCCTGTAGCCCTGCCAGTGGCCGTCTCTCGCCATTTGCCCCCTGTAGCCCTTCTAGTTGCCCCTGTAGTCAGTTGCCCCTGTAGCCCTGCTAGTTGCCCCCTGTAGTCAGTTGCCTCTGTAGCCAGTTGCCCCTGTAGCCCTGCTAGTTGCCCCTGTAGCCCGCTAGTTTCCCCTGTAGCCAGTTGCCCTCTGTAGCCAGTTGCCCCCTGTAGTCAGTTGCCCCCTGTAGCCCTGCTAGTTGCCCTGTAGCCAGTTGCCCCCTGTAGCCAGTTGACCCCTCTAGTCCTGCTAGATGCCCCTGTAGTCAGTTGCCCCTTGTAGCCAGTTGCCCCCTGTACTGTAGTCAGTTGCCCCCTGTAGCCCTGCTAGTTGCCCCTGTAGCCCTGCTAGTTGCCCCTGTAGCCAGTTGCCCCCTGTAGCCAGTTGCCCCTGTAGTCATTTGCCCCCTGAAGCCCTGCTAGCTGCCCCCTGTATACCTGCTAGTTGCCCCTGTAGCCAGTTGCCCCCTGTAGTCAGTTCCCCCTGTAGCCAGTTGCCCCTGTAGCCAGTTGCCCACTGTAGTCAGTTGCCCCTGTAGTCAGTTGCCCCTGTAGCTCAGGATAATAACATAAAATATGTACTTACCTTTCCAGAATCCCTGCAGCGCTGTCAGGTCCAGGAGCCGGGATTCAGTGTAAGCGGCGTGACGTCATCACACCGCTTACACTCAGCTCCCAGTGTCTCCTGGGATGGACAGGAGCCGAGACTCAGGGTCGCAGGGGGCGTGGTGAAAGCCATGCGCCCCCTGCGAAGCTGTGTATGTATCAGCGCGCTGACTGCGCGCGGATACATACAGGGGAGGAGGCAGGAGGGGAATGATCCGTCCTGCCTCCTCCCTGTACTGGCAGCTGCACTAAATGTGTGCAGCTGCTTTCTTTGACTCTGCACGGCCGTTGTAAAATAGCGGGGCTAAAGGCTTAGTCCAGGGCTAAGCGCGGGGCAGGCGAGGCGGGCGGCGCCTCCTCAGGTGAGCAGAGCCCCGGCGCCCCGGGCAATCGCCCGTCTCGTTCGCCCCTAGGATTGGCCCTGCTTATAGGTCCCACAGCAAGTATATAGGTAGCTTATAGGTTCCCCCAGCAGGTATAGATACATTATAGGTTCCCCCAGCAGGTATAGATACATTACAGGTCCCCCCAGCAGGTATAGATACATTATATAGGGTCCCCCAGCAGGTATAGATACAGTATAGGGTTCCCCAGCAAGTATAGATACATTACTGGTTCCCCCAGCAGATATAATACATTAAGATTCCCCGCAGGTATGATCAGTATAGGTTCCCCCAGCAGGTATAGCTACATTATAGTTTCCCCCAGCAGGTATAGCTACATAACAGGTCCCCCCAGCAGGTATAGATACATTATATAGGGTCCCCCAGCAGGTATAGATACAGTATAGGTTTCCCCAGCAAGTATAAATACATTACTGGTTCCCCGCGCAGATATTTATACATTATAGATTCCCCCAGCAGGTATAGATACAGTATAGGTTCCCCCAGCAGGTATAGGTACATTATAGATTCCCCCAGCAGGTATAGATATATTATAGGGTCCCTCAGCAAGTATAGATATATTATAGGGTCCCTCAGCAGGTATAGGTACATTATAGATTCCCCCAGCAGGTATAGATACATTATAGGTTCCCCCAGCAGGTATAGATGCATTATAGATTCCCCCAGCAGGTATAGGTACATTATAGGTTCCCCCAGCAGGTATAGATACATTATAGGGTCCCCAGCAGGTATAGGTACATTATAGGTTCCCCCAGCAGGTATATGGGCAGGTTATGGATCCCCCAGCAGGTATAGGTACATTATAGGTCTCCCTGCAGGTATAGGTACATTATAGATTCCCCAGCAGGTATAGGTACATTATGGGGTCCCCCAGCAGGTATATATACAATATAGGGCTGCCTGCAGGTATAGGCACATTATAGGTTTCCCCAGCAGGTATAGGTACATTATAGATTCCCCAGCAGGTATAGGTACATTATAGGTCTCCCTGCAGGTATAGGTACATTATTGGGTCCCCCAGCAGGTATAGATACATTATAGGGCTCCCTGTAGGTATAGGTACATTATAGATTCCCCCAGCAGGTATAGGGCTAATTGAAAATAAAAAATGACAGCATTCACCTACCTCGCTCCCTGATGCTACTGCTGCTCCCGGTCTTCCTCTTCAGGCAGCGTGACGTCACCAGGCCACGCAGGCAGCGTGATGACACTCTCGCCGCCTGTGCTGTGTACTCCGGTGAGCCTGCATGCGGCTCACTGAAGTACTCTGCTCAGCAGAAGCATCTAACTGTATATATGCGTCCGCCAAGGTCCTAAGCTGATACCTTAAGATCGTTATCGATTTAGGACCTTAATGACCGGCGGTGGCGGCGCCAGGGACAACCTGTTACCACACAGCTCGCCCAGTTTCTCTTTGGCTGTCATTACTCAACTAACTGAAACATTGAACCTCTCTTTTTCCTGGTATCTTATCTTTCTCTTATAAACTTGCTGCATGTATGTCTAAACATCTCTGGACTCATCCTGCACTGCCACTTCTAACCCATCTCTAATCTCTCCTGCATCTGAATTTCCCGAGTGCTTGGTCTATTCTTACCTCATCAGTTACAGATGCTGCATTTAAAAAATCTTTTTAACTCATCCAAAAAGGCAAGTTAAAAAGTGTTTCAAACTCTTTCTAAACCCCTTTACAATTTGGTTTACACTCCCACCAAAAAATTTCTGTAACTTTAAAAAAAATGAAAAGTTTTTTGAATAAGTTAATGCCGGGGGCAACTACTCTCTGATGATTGTTCTGGAGCTCACTGTCGTTTTTGATTTTTGTTTAAACAGCAACTTCTTGGGAAAAAGCTTTTTTTTATTGGAAAACCTTTGGTTTTTCCTGGTTTTGCTCTCTGGCTTGGTCTAGCAAGCCAATACTGGTTGTTAAATTTCCCCTCTTTTTGACCCAAAAACAAATTTTACCAAGAAATTAAGGGGTTAAAGGGTTTTAAAGGGTTTGCAATTTGTAATTTTATCGGATTGTTCAATAAATAAATGCAAGTTTTTGAAAAGGGCCCTTGTAAAAAACCCCTAGATGACAGAAAAATTGGGTTTCTGGGTGCTTTTCTTGGTGTTTTGTAACCAATTACCAGTTTTCCCTTTTTTGGGTTTTGCTTTCAAAAATACAATGATCATAACATGATAAAACTGCTGAAAAAAAAAAAAAAACTCCCTTAAAAAACAGGGCCCCCCGTTTTTGGGGTTTTTGGGGGGCCAACCCCCGCCGCAGTTTCGCCCGGGGTCGGGGAAGTATTTCACGCCCCGATCCCAGGCATCCCCTACCCAGCACGGGGAGGGGGGTGGGGGAAAAAAACCCCAACCTGGTGCTTTTAAAAAAATTTGAACCCGGCCCCGGGCGTTTTAACAGAGGCAATCAAAAAGGGGTCCTCGTTGGGTTTGGGGGATTGGAACACCCAGTCACCCCGACCGAGCTCCGGGGGGGGGGGCCTGCCAGTCATCTGGAGATTAGAGGGGGGCCCCCGAGTGTCTTGTGTTTCTAAAACAGGACCAGCAATGGGGTGTGCCAATTACTGTGTGTCAAAGTGAAAAAGAATTTTAATGTATTAGCATATATGAATATGTTTAAAAAATTTCTAAGTGTTTTAAAAAAAAAAATTTTTAAAAAACAGTTCTCCCCCATGGGATTAAAAAAAAAAGTAAAAAAAAAAACCCTAAAAAATAGAATAAAAAAAATAAAAAAAATATAAATAATTTTTTAAAAAATTTAATTGTGCCTAAAATTTTAAAAAAACAAAAAACCCTAACCTATTAGGTATTTCCACCCCAAAAGAAAAAACCCCGTAGAATTAATGTTTAAAGGTTTTTTAAGTGTGAAATGTGGAAAGGTTTTTAAAAAAAAAAAAAAGCAAAAAAATTAAAAAAAAATATATAAAAAAATACTGCAAAATTAAATTTTTTAAATGGGAAATTTTAAAAATTCCCCCAAAAAAGTAAAAATTTCCTCGAAAAAACGGGCCTTAAAAAACCCGCGGTCAAATTTAAAAAATAAAAAAGTTTCAACTGTTGAAAAAAAAAAGGAGGCAAAAACCAAAAAAAATGTTCGGTCATTTGCTAAATTTTTAGGGGTTCGGGTTAAGGGGGTTTAAAGTTTTTTAGGTTTAAGGGGGCCCCTGTGTTGATCCTTTTATTTTACATATGTGAACACTAAACCTTTAGGAAACACTTGGGATGCCCTATGTAAGACATATTCATGTCTTTCTATCGAGTAGAAACGGTGGGGTATTAACATTAAAAAACCCAAATGGAATTGAAAATTGTAAGATAATACAGAAGACCTTATATTCTAGAACAGTCCTATTATAAGACCTGCTTTGTCTCAATCATCTGGAATAAAAATTCCCAGTAATTATCAACGGCATTTTAAATTTTCCCCATTTTATTAAAAAGGAAAAGAACCCCAATGGAAAAAATAAATGGGAAATTTTTTTTAAAGGAAAAAATTTTAGAAAAAAGGGGTTATATTATGTCAATTCCCCGGGTCTGGGCTCATCTTTTTTTCTATTAGTTTTTTTATTAATTAGTGTTTTATTTGGATAGATGGGGCAAAAATTTAAAATTTTTTAAATAATGGATATAAAAAAGTGATGTCACAAAAGGGGATTTTATGGAAAAACAAAAGGCCCGAAAAATTTTAAAAAGAATTCTTTTGGGAAGCCCCAAATTTTTTCAAAGCAATGAAGGGAGAAAAAAAAACAAGAGGAACTGCAAAGAAAAAAAGAGGAAGAAAAGGAAAAAGAAGTAAAAAAGGAAGATAAAAAATTAAAATGAAAATCAAGAAAAAAAGGAAAGAAGAGGAAGTAGTAGAAGACAAAAGAAGAAAGTATAGAAATTAAGGAACTATCAAGAAGAAAAGGAAGTAATAGCTAAAAAAGTAAAAGAGTAAGTTGAAGAAAGAGGAAGATGAAGATGAAGAGAAGGGAGAAGAAGAAGAAAAAAAAAAAAAAAGGGGGAGGGAGGGGAAAACAAGAAAAAAAAGATTTGGAAAAAAATAAAAAATAAGAATAAATAAGAAAAAAGGGGAAAAAGAAGGGAAAATGAAAATTTGAAGAAGAAAAGAGTATAATTTAAACTTTAAAAGTTACCCACTTCCCCTTGGGGTTTTGCTAAATTATAGTTCTGTATTTATATTATTACTAATTCTCAGCAAAAAACGGAAAGTAAGGGCAAGTAAAGTAAAGAAAGATGCAGAGATGGGCCCAAAAAATTGGGGTGCCAAAAGGGCAATATAAAAAAAAAAAAAAAAAATCGAAATGGACGCATTGAAAAATCAAAAAAATTTTATTTATTCCTTCCCGGCCCAAGTTTCAGCTCTGAAAGCCTTTCTCAATTGAGAAAGGTCCCGTTGAGATGAAACGTTGCCGGGAGGTACTTTATACTTTTTTCATCTTTCAAGTGCTGGGCCATTTTGAAATTTTTTGGATTTACTTTTTGATGTGGTTCAGTCAGTTGGGGCGTGGTTATTACTTTTTTTTTATTATAAATGTTTTTTCCTTTTTACTTTTTTTTGGGAATTTTAAAAATAAAAACATACACATGGACTTTTTGGCATACATGAAATTCCCATAGGTCTGTTAGCCCCATTGCTGCAATTTTAATTTTGGGAAGGCCCCTTGGAGAAAAAGCATTGGGCATCTAAATTAAGCCATGAAAGCAGCCTAAATATCCCAAAAATTAAAATACAAGAAAAGCCCTTTAAAGCCCCCTATAGAATTTTATTAATTTCAGATGTTGTTTTCTACTATAGGGGGGGCCAAAAACCCAAAACAACATGGTTATTGGGATGTGAAAATTGGGGGGGGCTCGGATTTATATTTTGTATTGTAGCCAAGAAGATTCAATAGATTCTCATCTGATCTCCATATAGCATTCTCTATTGGACAATTCAATTCTCTGAAGTCGAAATTTTCCTATTATGTGAAATGCTCTGCAAAGCAGCTTTCTGATTTACACCCTGCATCCAAGGTGCTTCATTTAGAAGAGATGGCATTATTTATAGTAAGAGCTTTTAATAGCAAGGAGGTATCCCACTGCATGAGGCCTGAATACATTTATTACCAGCCTATTAGAGAAGTCCTAATGTTCTCCAAGCAGCTCTTTAACACATGTGACCATAATCATCAATATTCCCTCCCTCACTGGAGTCTCGCCATGTCCTCAGCTCTAACAAGTCGTATTTATACAGAATTATTGCTCACTTTCATAGGAAATACTTGATTAGTTCCCATTTTCTTGTCAATGATCCCTTATAAATATTCATTAGACTGCTTGAGCGGTTTCTGGCCATTATAATTTGTTTTATTACAACGTTCTTATTAATTATGATTATTTATTTCGTAAGTGCCCATTGCCACTGGAGGAGGAAGGACTGGAAGAAAAAAATAATTGAGATTTAATACTGATAATAGTTATGGAATTAAAATTTTTAAAAAGTTTCATGATTTTTTGCCCAGTAATTGTAAATTATTAAAAGATAAGTTAACGTATGCAGTAATGAGCAATGAACTGAGGTTATTTCCCTTTGTATTTTCTCTGTTTAGTGTTTTAAATACAGCATGGCTGTAGTTTCTGAAATCAAGGCTGAACGTTACAGGCAAACAAAGGGGCAGTTGCACAGGGGTCTCCGGACCATCTGTAGCCCTTTCCATACATACCTTACAGTAACATATTGGGTTTACAGTTTGAGCTCAGGTTGCTGCTATATCTGGAGATCTCTCCCATACTTTTCCTTCCAGCCCTAATCAGGCGCTTAAATAAACAACATATTCAATACAATGTTGTACCCAGCGGGATCCAATGCCTAGAGGCCCCACCTTCCAGTCCCCTCCAACTCTTGCCAGACATCCCAGCATCAGTAGTATGTGGGATGCACAACTTAAGCCTAGAAGTCTCTACCTGTTAACAGCCTCCACTATCCAGCTCCTTTCAGTTTTTCAGGCACTTCAAGCATCAACATATAGGATTCTATCTAGAGTTTGTGCCTAAAGATCTCCTCTACCAAGTTCCCTAAAGCTTTTGCTGGGTATTACCAGCATAAACATATATGAGATATATAGCTTCCGCCAAAGGGGTTTTACCACTTAAAGGTCTCCCTGCCCATTTAATTCCAGTCCTAAGCAAACAATTCAGGAGCAACAAATAGAAAATACAATAGGTACCCACAGGGCTCCACCATTTAGATTACTTCACCATCCAGTTCCATCCAATTCTTCCCAGACACCTCTGTCATCAACATATAAAATCATCTTGGCTATCTCATACATAAACTTGACTTGTAACTATTTAGCTTATGCTTAGTTATGCAGATTCTTGTCATATAACTGCATTGCTACTGTTTTGTTCCTGGTGATGGAACAATCTTTTCCTTCTTGTATACTACAAATTACAACCTGTTCTCAGATTCCCTAATGGCTCAGTGAGTTATTAGGTTGATTCCCAAATGAAAAGTCACTGGTTCTAATCGAGAAGCAGCTATGAAAAAGATTTCCCAATAAAAGAGAATCATCCAGCTCATCGATAGCGATCTCTCGGCCAAGAAAATTGCCAAACTGCGTCATGTGAGGCCATGGCATCTAGAAGAATATGAAGTGAAGTCCGTCCATCCATTCCAAAATCAAGAAGTGGACATCAAGGCAAAATAGTCAACAAGTCGGCTATTCACAAGGTCGATCGGTTCTGGCATGACAAACACGGCAGTGGAGGTGGCGCGTATACTTTGTAATAGTGAGATCACAGACGTCCAAGCATGCAAGCACTGTGCGACACACGTTACACAACTCTGGGGTGGTGTCCCGAAAAGATGAAAAAACTCTGACTTCAATATCATCATAAGAAGTGTCAGCACTTTGCAAAAAAAAGTCCAAGAAGATTGGAAATGGATGATTTGAAACGATGAGACGAAGGTAGACTGGGATCTGATGTGTGCAAGTAGGTCTGGAAGAATCAAGGGAAAAGGGGGCAAATGGATTGAGAAATTGATGGACCTGTCAATTTTAAGGGAAAAAAAAAGTCTGATGAAGGGGTTGTTTCACCCCAAAGGTTTGGATACTTGCCCAGGATTGTTTGGGTTTCCCAGTCGAGAAATTTGGTATCTAAAGATGTTTTATTCCTACAATAGAGCTAGGGGGAAAAGGGGGTCATTGTCTTGTTCCAGCAGGACAATGACCCAAAGCATAAGACGAGATTGGCAAATAAGTGGTTCAATGACAATGAAGTAGAGTTGCTGGATTGGCTCCCACAGTCCTCAGACTTCTCACCTCTTTTTATTTGGGATGTACAGTTTACATGGGGAAACCATACAAAAGGGAGATTATTTGTGGCTAGAGTTGAAGAAAAAGCTATACTCATACCCAAGTGAGTCGACAAGTCTGCACCAACTTTGGGAACATGTAGAAGAGACCTGGGATAAGATTTTGATCGAGACTTGCTTAAATATGATTGAGCATGCCCAGAAGGATTCAGCAGTGTTGAAAGCCAAAGGTGGATTTAAAAAATAAAAAAAATTAAAATTTAGATTTTTAGGAGAAAACAGAAACATGCGTTAATGATAAAGAATGTGATAGTAAGCAAATGCTAAATGTTGAAAGAAAAATTTTTATGTTTAAGATACCCAAAGACGGTTGTCTAAAAAATGAGGAGTCTAATGTTCAAGTGTAGTGCAGGGGTGTCAAACTGCGGGCCCCCAGCTGTTGGGAAATACAATCCCCTCATGCCCAAGTTTGATTATACAAATGCATGATGGGAGTTGTAGTTTCCCAACAGCTGGAGGGGCACAGTTTGACACCCCTGCTCTAGTGGATGGTGAGATAAGGAGCGTGAAACCCAAAAGCTGAAAATAGTGTTTTCCCCCTTTTCTCATCGTGTAGTTGTCTGCCTAGGAAATTCACAATTTAGAGGTCTCCACTACCCCCGCCCTTTGAGATTCTAATTATAGGGATTCGCTTGTGCCCAATTGCCCCCATTAATAGAGCCCCCATGTTTGTTATCTCCAGTCCTTCACAGACATTCCCACCTATATTTTACCCCACTCCATCAATTTGTAAGTGTTTTACTTTGATTTGAGTTGATGGAAATCAATGACTTTCTCAACTGACCGGGTAAGTTAAAGAGTGTTGTAACTTAGGAAAATGGAGCAAATATTTTGCACCACTACTGGTAATATTGTTATTTGTAAACTGGAAAAAGAGAGCATTACTGACTCCCCCTATTTTAGTTGATTCTGTTTCCCGCAAAAATTTAAAAAAATGAAAATGAGGTTCTTAGTTTATTTTTGATCAAACGGTGTGTCCCTTGCCCCCTTCCGGCGCCCTTTT